>JAULJZ010158178.1:0-27691 GCA_032270985.1 Heliamphora pulchella | reverse complement strand
ATCAAGCGCTTACCATCTCACCAAAACCCGCAGGTGGTGGTGAAGGCGCAACTTTATTTCCTTAAAGGGTACAGCGCTAAGCACCACAAGTCAACTGTGACTCGGCTCAAACCCAGGCCTCCGTCACGGTAAGATGCTAGCCCAAACCCAGGCCAACAAAACTGTGTATTTATGTCTATAAATACACAGTTTATAAGCACTTTTTATAAGCACCAGTACATTTATGTCTATTTTTACTTACGGCCGCAATATCCTGTTGTTATGGCCATGACATTGTTTTAAGGCCACAAACATGAAAATCCTCTTCAAAACTCTATGTTGTATGTTTATTTCAAGGTTGTATATCTTTTTATTGATCTGTTTAGCATTTCTTTCTTTATGTACCTTTGTTTATTTTTCTGTTGGGTAATGAATGACAGATCTGGCCTAGACCAAATGGGTTATGATCTTCATTATGTACACTTTCATAACTGTGTATTTTAAGATTATGCAAACATGACGGCCACATCATTTTCCTTCATATTTGTTACGGTTGCGACATCATTTTGCTACGACCGCGAGGTTTTGTGAGGCCAGTAACGTGAAAATGTGTTTTAAGTATTATGTTGTTCATATTTGATATCATTTACTTTCTATTTAGAATCTTTGCTTGCATATTGGGTGAAGGATGGTGGATCTAACCTAATACCAATAGATTATGGTCTCTGTCCTGTATATTCTGTTCATTTAACCTTGTTTTAAGTCTTGTAAAATATATATATCCCTTATGTACCCTTAAAATCCATGGCTGCGACTTTTATTTGTCACGACCGTAAGCTTTGTTTAGTTTGTTCTTCGCTGTAACCCTATTTTTGTCACGGCCTCCTATTTTGTGACTATTTTTGTCACGGCCCAACATTTGTTATTATGGCCGTGAGTTTTCTTCACTTCTAGTAACTTAAATATGATGTATAAGTCTCTTCTACTTATTTTGTACAGCCTGTTCATACCATGTTAGTTGTAGTAACATTGTTCCATGACGCTTAGACCTTTATTTGTTCGTTTTATCGTTTATTCGCGTGTTTTTTGCTTTGCCTTGCTCAAACAATACGTGTGGCACATCTTGGAATAATAACTAAGTGGCATAACCCTAAGATCATAGTTAAGATTTTTTTTCTTTGCTTGCTTTTATTCGAACTCTCTTAAAATTCTCATTCTGTATATGTTACCTTCAAAAAGTTTATAACAAGAACAAATATTGACAAAATAGAGGCCAACCTCATGATTGGACGAAATGGGTGCCTAACACATTTTCTTTTCGTACCTTAGCCCCCGAACCCTCTTTTTCTTTCGTTACGATTTTTTTAAAAGACCTGCAGCATTCTTTTTATTTTTCTTAGTTTTTCTTAAAAATCAAGTGGCGACTCCATTTTTCTAAAAAGGTGTGCTTAGATATCTTGGATTTTCTTTTTTTTTTTTAAAAATATGTTCCTAAAAACAATGGATATCTGGTGCACCTCACAAATAAACAAAACACCTGCAACTTTTCTGGTGACTCCGCTAAGGACTGGTTTCTCAAAAAAAATCATAAGAGAGCTTAACTTGAAATGTTAATGGTTCTTGTTGTAAACTTTTCATTGGTATTCGAATCTGCATTTTTCATATTTGCGTGTTGGGTTCTCAAAACCCCTCTCTGCCTACCTGATACCCCAGTCAATTTACTATCTCGGGATAATGTCGGGGAAGCCAACAAGCTTTCTGGCCACATGCTTTCATAGATATGGAAAAAAGAGTTATTGTGTACCGTTTGACCATGCCTTGCACCATTCTTAGCTTCGGCAAATATATTATTCACTCTATTTAGAAAGTACACTAAGTGAAAACCTCCTAGCCTTTTCATGCGCATATAGTTTCGTAGAATCCTTTCTTTTAGTATCAATGAATCTTTTAGGATTATATAATTTTCTTTTTATGGATGCTTTTGTTTGTATAGTTAACACCCCGATTAGGATTAGTTTTTATCTTTTTGATCCATAGTCGAGAGCGAGTTGTTTCAAATATAGGCCTAGCTAACGAGTCCTCCGATTTACATGAGTCCATTTAATTCAAAGACCCGGGATAATAGCTCTGTGCAGAGAAGAACCTATATGCACGTGGGCCCGATCTCTAAGAGAAAGACTTAGAAGCGTAGAATAGTCAGATTTTGTATTTTTGATGGCAGACCTAGAATTGATCATGGCTGATATGATGAGGGCAATTATGAACCTACGACGAACATTAGATGGGATCAGTACAGCTGTGAACAACCAGGCCAGGATTCAGACTCAATACCAGACACAAATCCAACTCTTATAGGCCCAGCAAATCCAAAACCAAGCTCAATGTCAACAACTTCAAGCTCGAGTCAATGATTTGTTGAGTTCATCTATCGAGAACGAGACTCAATCCAATGAAGAGAGAACTAAGGCCAAACAAATGCTAAGAAATCCTTCAATCACATTTGAACAGTTGCTTGATGAAGGAGTTAATGCTGAAAGTTCCATTCAATTAGGAGCAATGACAAGTGCGAGATCAAGTCGAAGGGTAAGAAAATCATGCACTAATGACCCTAATCGAGTCAATAATAACTTCACCGACATTCCCAATGATCAGGTTTTCGATGTAAACACCTTAAAACCAAAACCTAAACAATCTAGTCAGCAAAAAACTTTGAGAAGAACATTCACTCCTTTAGGAGTCTTGCTTTGCACTGTCCTTAGTAGTCTTATTGAAATGGGCCTCCTAAAGCCTTTGGAGCCCCGCCTACAAAACCTTTACCACCTAAATATAATCTGACCATTATTGTGTCTTCCACTAGGGGCACGGTCACTTAACCAATAACTACATGAGGCTCCGGCATAAGGTCCAAGACTTGATAGACAACAAGGTGATCCTCCACCCACTACTGTTCAAAAGCCGAATGTTACCACCAATTCTCTACCGAATCATGCAAATCAACAGAATGTGAACGCTGTTGAAGAAGGGTCAAAAAGTCTTGATCCCACCAAATACATAGTCTCTGCAACAAACCTAAAACCAGTTACAGTTTTCCCGTCCCGTTAGCAGGTGTTGCTAATTAATGACCTTATTCAGGATCTGATAGACGATGGTTTTGACAATATTCTGATCTTTACCGTCCATGAGGAAGAAGTTTCTCCCCTATCAATGGTGACTATGAGGAGGATGAAGATATCAGACGCTTGTGGGAGGATTTGGCTCGTCTAGAAGCGTTAAATGAGTTGGAGGAAGCCAAAATTTACATCAAATGGCATGTTCTGACTATTTTGAGTGATGATATAACGTGGCACCGAGGGGTAGCCTTGTATAAGGAAGCCGAGCCGAGTTTTAAAACTGAAGAGATAGATAAAATAGCATTAAAGATAGGAAAGTCTTCAAAAGAAAAGGAGGGCGACAACAATAGCAAATAGGAAGAAAATCCACCAGCCAGTGAGGAAATTGAGGAGAAGAAGAGGTCAAAAGGGAAGAAGGAAAACTCACCCCAAGTGAATTTGTTGGGAGCCGCAAGTTTTGTGTTCGACCCCTCCGTATACATCATTCCTCTTCATGAGCTAAAATCAAGAACACCTCTACCCGAGGGACCAATCTTATGTTCCCTTGAAGTGGAGTACCAAGAAGAGAACGAAATATGGGAATTGGAAGAGAAAGAGAAGGAATTCATAAAAATAGAATATGACGAATGAGAGGATGTGCCGGAATGGCACCCGATTGTTGAAGAACCATATGACCATGGAGGCTCGTGGGAACCTTGGGCCTCCCCACCATACAATTATGAAGACCCATTTTAATGGGGTATCACTGCCAGAACTCTTTGAACTAGAGACCGATATCGGCGAAGAATCTGATTAATTTTTGCAAAAAGTAATGGGAATTGAGGAAGATTTCTGGGGAAATGAAGGAGACAGTGGAGAGAAAGCTAGCACAAATAATTTTTGGACCTTCCGAGAGAAAGGGTGCCCGGTGGTCAAGATTTGAGAAGTGGTTGACCAGTTTAAAGGATTATGGGAGCCCAAAGAGCAGATAGAGCATCTGACAAAGTGCGGGAGACATTTTAAAACCGCATTGCTTGAAAATGGGTAACCAAGTAGGGGCATGAAAGAGCCAAGGAAGCAAACAGAAAAGCAGACCAATGAAGAAGAGGATGCAGTCTTGAAGTAGCTTAAGAAAATGCAAGCCAATGTGAGCATCTAGGGGTTACTTGTGGCGTCTCATAAGCACCGATGGGCCGTTTTGAAGGCTTTGAATAGTTTGGATATCCCGATTGACGTATCTCCCGATCAGCTGGTTAGAATGCTAATGCCTGAGAAATAGTCTAGTGTTATCGCCTTCAGTGATAGGGATTTTCTAGCAGAGGGGCCATCCCACAATAAGCCATTACATTTAACCATAAAATGTCTTGGAAAATGGGTACCGATTATTTTGGTCGACAACGGTTCTGCCCTTAACATATGCCCATTGTGAACTGCTTACTGTCTACGATTAAATACGCAAGACTTCAAGCCGAGTGTACAGGGGGTATGAGCATATAATAACATGCGAAGAGATGTCTTGGGATTGCTGACTTTCGCTGTAACAGTGGGAGCTTTGGAGAGTGAAGTAGAGTTTTATGTCCTTGATGTACCAGCGTCATTCAATCTGCTACTGGAAAAGCCATGGCTGCACGATCCATCGATTAGAGCAGTCCCGTCCACCCTACACCAGAAGGTAAAGCTGACCAAAGAGGAAGTAACTCTCACTATACCAGGTGAAACTAGCTCGCCAACCTCGCTCAGTGACACTACCCCACTCCTCGAGATTCAATATAAGGTGGATGATCTCCTCCTAAATGGGTTCGACTTCGACGAGACTAAGGCTGTGCATGTTTTGATGAATAATGAAGAAAAGTATGTGAACCCAAAAGTCGTGGTCATGATGAAAGAAATGTCCTATTTTTCAGGAATGGGACTAGGCAAAGACCTGTAAGGAGTCTCGGAACCAATTCTCATGCACCAAAATCTCCATGGATACGGATTGGGACATAAGCCAGAGTTGAAAGAACCAAAGATGGGAAAGTATGGACTGACATTGAACAGACGCTGTATCAAGGAAGGGAATGATTTCCCTTACTGTGGGTTTCTCGAACCATGGATAGAGAAGAAGACTAATCAAAAGTTGTCAGGGCTGGAAATTCTTTTTGGCCACCAGTTGTCTGATAGTGAGGAAGAAGTAGAGATATGGCAAATGAGATTCACTGAAAAGGTGCCAATAAATTGGGTTGTTCATTACGAATGGGGAGATCTCAGTTCTTTCTTCGATGAAGAGATGGCCCGAGTGTGTATAGGTAACAAAGAAAAAGAGGACGTGCTGATGATGGATGCCGACACGTCTATGGATTACGCTTTACTTATTATGGATGCTGCTAAAATGAAACAGAGTCAGTCTTTTGAGTCTCTTCGTATGCATGATGTGAAAAGTGAGTGAAAATTTGATTCTGTTGTGTCCGTTTTGACCAAGTCTATAAACGGTTCCTATGATGACAAATCTACTAGGAATGCACCTATTGGCATCCCGAGTCCCTTTCTATTTCGAGTCCGAAATGGTAACCCCCGTTGAAATCAATGAAATGAATCTGGATTTTGCTTACTTCGTTGTGCCTCAAATATCTTGCATAAATTCAAAAAATTTTAATGAATTCGAGGGAGAAATTTCCCAAGAATTAAAATTTTTAATTGAAAAGAGGAAGAAATGCGAGCTAAACTCGTAATGGAGGAAACTATTTCAATAAATCTTAATAGTGAAAAGGATCCACAGATAGTTCAGGTTGGTTATGCGCTTTCTTCGGAAGAACGTGAGAAGTTAACCCAATTATTAAAAGAATTTAAAGATGTTTTCGGATAGTCCTACGAAGATATGCCCAGAATTAATCCTGATATCGTATAACACCAAATCCCTCTCTATCCCAATGCTAAGCCTGTCAAGCAGAAATCGAGAAGGACGTAAAGAGTTTCTTAGGAAAGATTTAGTTTATCAGCTTATTTATTGCAAGCTGACCAATACTTGCGAACCTCTGTTCCAACTTTTGAAGAAAGGGACCAAGTTTCAGTGGGATCAGCAATGTTAAGACGCCTTCGACGCCATATGAAAGTATCTGCAGAACCCTCATATCCTGTCACCACCAGAACCCAGTAATCCTCTAATACTGTACCTATCAGTGACTAATTTAGCAATGAGATATATACATGCATAAGAAGACGAAGCCAAGGTAGAAAAAGCTATCTACTACTTGAGTAAGAAGATGACGAAATGCAAACGCCGATATACGCTCTTAGAGAAGATTTGTTGGGTGCTCGTCTGGGCATCTAAGAAGTTACGCCATTATATGCTAACATACCAAGTTATTCTAATCTTAAGAATGAACCCGCTCAAATGCCTCTTCGATAAGCTGGCATTGACAAGAAAGTTGGCTCGTCTGTTGCTATAATAGGGAGAGCCGTTGTAGAATTTTTAGCCATTCATCCTATTAAGGGAGAAGAAGAACCCGAGTTTGAGTTTCTCGATGAATAAGTGTTGAGAATCGAGAAGGATTTGTGAACCCTCTTTTTCGATGGAGCTTCAAGCCAGTACAGGTACGGGATAGGGATACTCCTCATCACTCCCGATGATTCTCATATCCCTTTGACATTTAAGTTGAGTTTTGAGATCACTAATAATCAGGCCGAGTATGAAACTTGCTTAGCCGAATTAAAAGTTACCTTAGAACTAGGGATAAGAAAATTAGAGGTCATAGGAGACTCATTTTTAGCCGTCTTCCAAGCAAAAGGAGAGTAGAAGGTTAAAAAAGAAAAGTTGATCCAATATCACCGAAAACTCGAGTTAATGATTCCCTGCTTCGAGAGTGTAGTGTTCACCCATGTTCCGAGATTATAGAACAAGTTCGTCGACGCCTTAGCTACTTTGGCGTCAATGATAGATATACCACCTGGGATAAGGGTGAGACCATTAGAGATTCAACAGAGGGATACGCCCGCAATCGATAATATTGTCGCTACCCAGGAAGTCGATTATGGACTACCCCGGTATCACAACATTTAGAATTTCATTGAGAATGGAGAGTATCCTAGTCGAGCCAGCAAGAAGGATCAAAGACCTATCAGAAGACTCGCCACACAATTTGTGATCTGTGGGGGAGACTATACAAAAGGGAATATCTGAGAGTTAATAAACTCTACGTTGATATGGAAGAAGAACATGAGTTGATGCGAGAAGTTCATAGAGGAGTTTGCGGACCTCACATGAGTGGGATGATGCTCGCTAAGAAGATCCTACACCGAGGATACTTTTAGACGACAATGGAAACAGACTGTCACCAGTTTGTTCAAAATGCCAAAAATGTCAAGTTCATGCGAACCTCATGCAAGTGCCACCATCTCAGCTCTGTAGCATGACATCACCTTAGCTATTCTCAATTTAGGGGATTAACGTGATAGGAAGGATCACACCCAAGGCATTGAACGGACATGAGTTTATCCTTGTAGCAATTGACTACTTCATGAAGTGGGTCGAAGTTGCCTCCTACTCTGTCCTGAAGGCCTCCCAAGTAGCCAAGTTCATTAAGGAGAATCTTATCTGTCGGTACGGGGTCCCGACGAGATAATTTCTGATAATAGTTCTCGCCTCCAAGGTAAAATTTTTGGATTTCTCGAAGGAATATTGAATCATCAGTCATAAGTCTTCACCATACAGACCGCAAACCAATAGAGCCATGGAAGCTACAAACAAGAATGTGAAGAAGATCCTACAGAAGGTGATAGAGGGTAGCAAGGACTGGCTAGAAAAGCTACTATTTGCACTTTGGGGATATTGAACGTCGATCAGGACTTCCACTGGAGCGACGTCGTATGCTTTGGTTTACGGAATGGAAGTGGTTTTACCTATAGAATTGGAGATCTAGTCTTTAAGAATAATGGCTAAAAGCAGCATTCTCGAGTAAGAATGGCAGAGAAACAGATTCAAAGAGTTACTCTTGTTTGACGAAATGAGGCTTAAAGCGCTGTTTCATATTCAAGGGTATCAGATGAGAATAACTCGGGCATTTAACAAGAAGGTTGAGCCTCGAAATTTGAAAGAAAGTGATTTAGTTCTCAGCCTCGATCTTCGATCCAAGGGGCAAGTTCAAACCTAATCAGGCTGGGCCTTATCTTAGCAAAATACTGATGTTAGAAGGAGCCACTATTCTTATGGATCTGGATGGGAATGTCTTTTCTACGCCAATCAACTCAGATTAGCTGAAAATGTTTTATCCCTAAGAGAAAAATAAAAAGAAAAAGAAAAGCTCGCTGGGTTGAAAACCGCAAACGCCAGAACAACCCACAAGGCCAAAAAGAAGATTATCAATAACCGAGTGCAACCCAAGCTTCGAACTACGTTATGGTCTGATTCCCTTCTTCGGCATACATAGGCAACTTTTATCAAAAGTCGGCCCAAACATTCGTTCGAAGCTCCCCTTTGTAATCACGTTTCAAGTAGTTGAACGATGTAAAAGCTCATTTTAAGTTTTTCTAATAAATTGGTTATACTACAAAAACGAAAATCTAAGGAACAGTTTTAAAAATCATGACAAATTAGAAGCGGAGAAACTTTCATTAATAAGTTTCACTGATTCAGTATGATTTTAAAAACAAGAGAGGCTCGCAAGTCCTCATCTTTTTCCTAAAAAACTAAAAGGAAAGCATCAAGATATTGGGGCACAACAAAGCAATGTCAAGTCCTTCTCCTCTTTGCATCTCCTCCCCGCCTTGCACTATGCACTAATTCTGTCCTAAGCCAAGCATTATAGTCCTCAGAAAGCCTACTGTCAAACTTTCTGCCGACCAGAATCCTTAGTCGAGAAAGCCAAGCCTGCTAGTACTGACCCAAGAAAGGAACTCAATGTGCAGAACTATACAGATGATTCACAGCAGTGTCAGGTCTGATCTGAGTATACCCAAATTGACGAAGAATGCGATATGGATGATAGAAAGTGGCCAGCTTCAAGTCGACCAATAAGACCTCCGAGTGACCCACAGCGACAGTGGTCATGAGAGTTATCTTCATCCAGGGGCATAGCCATGAGATGTCCACCCCGATCAGAGAGCTCCAATAATCCTTCAAAGAAGCTTCAATAGGAGTAGAGGTGGTAATCTCGACGATGGACAAAGGACTTTATGCTATAACTATCAAATACGGGCTTCTCCAGCAAGTTCACCATCTTCATCAGCTAAGCTAGAGAGAAATAAAAAAAAAGGAGATCTGAGCATAAAAATAGAGAAAAATACAAGAAAATGGAGAGCTGAGTGAGAAAAGATAGAGAGAAACACAGAAAAATGAGTGTTAAGCAAAAAAATAGAGAGAAATACAGAAAAAGAAAAGTCGAGTGAATACCTATAGCAGTAAAGCATTGCCCGCGAAGCAAGGGGCACCCTCAGTACGAACCACGTCAAGCCCGAGAAGTGTCTCAGCAAGGACTAGTGGAACGGGATCCCGACCCCCGTGAATCTGATAAACTACACCCACCAAAAAAGAGCTAACCTATCCATCAAAAGACCCTAGAAGAAAATGGGCCAATAAATAGATATAAAGAGCATAACGACGCTAGAGCTAAAGGGGTCAGAATTAGCCAATGATCTGGGCCACATCAAGAACTCCATAAATGAAGCCTTATGCTTGGGTTGGCAACAAAGCTGCATTAACTAGCCCTTGGCACTCGAAAATGGAGTAGGAACTATGACTCCGTCTCGAGTTGAATTCTTAAGACTAGCAAAAAAATCTTACACCGTCAGGCACAGCTTCTCATATCTGAAGCGAAATACGTGCACGTTGGGAGCCTAAAGTTTGGTAGCTCCTCTCAAAAGATGCCAGTCGATTCTCATGGTCTTCAAGGAGAATAGCGCATCTAAGCCAAAGTTGACAAAGTTCTTACATTCAACCTAAGAGAACTTGTCCATCCATGACAAAAGGGGGTTGTTGAAAGAATTAGCCATGGAAAGACAAAGAGAATAGAGAATATCTCAGGCAATGGGATCTAGACCAGTGGGTCCCCTTTTATAGAGCCCAAAAGGAGAGAAGACCACATAATCAACTCTGTTTTTCGCGCCAAAAGGCTCCGCTACAAACTTCACGGCCATGAACTCCAATCTTCCAAGCCACAAACCTTTCAAACATTATGACTGTGAGATTTTTCCTCATGACTGCAACCTTTTTCCTACAAAAAATTTTTTGACAGCACTTTCCTTTCTTGCTAGAAGCCTTACCAGAAACCTATAAGCAACTCGCAACACAAAAATGGGCTCGCAAGGCAAGTATTCAACTCACATTATACATCATGCATAATAAAAGATTCGAGTGATCAAAAACATGTTTTCATATTTATGAAAAAAGACAAGCATCTATAGTTAACATAATGTAATCTGAAGGTACGAAGGCATGTCCCAATCCAAACAATAATGTATACATGTGCAGTGCATCAAGTGTATCGGCAGGCACGCAGGCCCAAGTAAAGAAACAGACACCCAAGCCTCCATGTACAAGAAATAAAAGAGAAAAGAAAAGAACAAGGAACCAGCAAGGGTCGTCACTTACGCTAAGTCCTCTTTTCCTCCTTTCAAACCCTAGTCATGTGCGAAGCATTGTTTAAGTCCTAAGTTCGTGAGACGATCTTTAGATTTTTCCAAGCCCTAGAGGACTAGACATCCCTCTCTTCTAAAACCCTAGTCATATGCGAGGTATTGTCTAGGTCCTAAGTTCGTGAGACGATCCTTAGGTTTTTTTCAAGTCCTAGAGGACTAGGCATCCATCTCTTCAAACCCTAGCCATATGCGAAGCATTGTCTAGGCCCTAAGTTTGTGAGACAATCCTTAGATTTTTTCAAGTCCTGGAGAACTAGGCATCCCTTTCTTCTAAAATTTTAGTCATATGCGAAGTATTGTCTAGGTCCTAAGTTCGTGAGACGATCCTTAAGTTTTTTTCAAGCCCTAGAGGACTAGGCATCCATCTCTTTCAAACCCGGTCATATACGAAATATTGTCTAGGTCCTAAGTTCGTGAGACGATCCTTAGATTTTTTCAAGTCCTAGAGGACTAGGCATCCATCTCTTTCAAACCCTATCATATGCGAAGTATTATCTAGGTCCTAAGTTCGTGAAACGATCCTTAGATTTTTTTAAGTCCTAAAGGACTAGGCATCTCTCTCTTCTAAAATCCTAGTCATATGCGAAGCATTATCTAAGTCCTAAGTTCGTGAGACGATCCTTAGGTTTTTACCAAGCCCTAGAGGATAAAGCATCCATCTTTTCCAAACCCTAGTTATATGCGAAGCATTGTCAAGGTCCTAAGTTCGTGAAACGATCCTTAGGTTTTTTCCAAGTCCTAGAGGACTATGCATCCATCTCTTCCAAACCCTAGTCATATGAGAAGTATTGTCTAGTGTGGCACCGAGATTTTAAAATTTTTCGGTAGTTCAAAAATAAGAAAATTTAAATAATGTTTAGAAAATATTTTAACACCTTGAAAGCTAAATTTTGAAAATTTCTTTTGGTTGAAAATAGTGTCGCCACTTGATTTTTGAAAAAAACTAAGAAAAATAAAATGGCTACTGATCTTCAAAACGTTAACCAGATAAAGAGGATTCGAGGCTAAGGTACGAATCGAAGAAGGTGTTAGACATCCCGTTCATCCAATCATAAGGTTGGCCTCTACTAATCATCATTAATTCTTTAATAAAATTTTTCAAATGCATACAAATAAAGAAAGTGAAAACAAAGAGGGAATATTTAAAATTAAATATAGAAAATAAATAGCATATGTTTATAGAATGTCAAAACAAAGTAAATAAATAAATAAAATCCTAAGTCATACTATATACAATTCCTAACTAAATGATACATGGAGCAAATCCATATGCAATATTGTTTAAAGCAACCTAAACTTGCATGATTCAAAATAAAAATATGCTAAAAGTCACTAGAATCAAATTTTACCAAAAATAAACATGAATTTTGCTAACAATATCTAAAAGAAATCTAAGCTATTCTAAACATGATTTTAAAGCATATCCTAAAATTAACATACTAAACTTCATAGTATCAAATTATCTAAAAGTATAATTAAAATGAAAAACATGTGAAAATCCTATATAAAAATAAAGTTTACCAAATAAAGATAATGAAACTAAGTGTTTTATGTATTAAGAGAATATTTGAAGATTTAATTTGAAAAAAAAATAAAGAGGAAGCTTACAAAAGAAAAATTAAGCCAAAATAAAAAAGTTAGAAAAGGCTTTTTTAAACTATTAAACAAAAAAAAATCTAACTATTTATTTTATATTTTTAAACCAAACAAAAGAATAAAAGAAATGAAATGTACAAGAGGATTTTAATTATTATTAAAAGAGAAAATTACACTATTGTTTAAAAGATGACATTAAGAAAAAGAAAAAGATTATTAACTAGCTTAAAAGGTTTTTTGTGATTTTTAGATTTAACAAAATGAAAGGAAAATAAAATAAAATAAGTATTATGAAAAGAAAATAAAATTAATATTAAAAGAAAAATATAAAAACAAAAGAATAGAAAAATAAAGTTAGCAATAAAAGAAAAAGAAAGAAAAAAAATGAAACATTACAAGGAAAATAAAGCTAACAATAAAAAAATAAAATAAAATGCTAATAAAGGAACATTAAACTAATATTAAAAGAAAAAAAATAAATGTTAGTAAATGAATATTAAACTAATATTAAAAGAAAAAAAATAATAATAATAAATACTTGTAAAGGAACATTAAACTAATAATAGTAAAAAAACATTAAACTAATATTAAAAGAAAAAAAATAGAATACTAGTAAAGAAATATTAAACTAACATTAAAAAAAATAAAAAATAAAAAATAAAATATGAGTGTAATATTGACAATTATAATCATATATATGTAAGTGCTTGGATTATAACAATAACGACATCGTTAGTCGTATTGTTAATTTATGTTAGCACTATTTAACAAAGAATCGTCACACACACACGAACCTTGGGTTGAAAGAATTTGCCTGGCGCACCAGAGCTTAGGGTCCTTAGTTTTCTACTAGATTGTGCAAAAACCAAAAGATCGTCACATACACACGAACCTAGGGTTGAAAAGATTTGCCTGACGCACCAGAGCTTAGAGTGCTTAGTTTTCTAGGGCATGAAAGATTTACTTAGCTCACTAGGGCTTAGGGTTCCTAGTCTTCTACTAGGACGTGCAAGGTTTGCAACCAGGGCTTAATGTGCCTAGTCTTCTAGGGTTTGAAAGATTTTCCTGGCTCACCAGGGCTTAGGGTGCCTAATCTTTTAAGGCTTAGGAGATTTGCCTAGTTCACCAGGGTTTAGGGAACCTAAGGGTCATCTTACGAACCAAGGACCTAGACAATGCTTTGCAAATGACTAGGTTTTGAAAGAAGTTTGCCTAGCGCACCAGGGTTTGAATCAACGAACCATTGCTGAGGGCTGCTACACTGCTTTTAGGATCCGCAGGCTCATGTTTTCTACTTTAGTCTTGAAGAGTTATGCCCCACTGTAGAAAAGTTTACCGTCATTCTTAATCTTGCCCCACAGGAGTTCATGTCAGTATCTTCCATATTCATCAAACATCCTTATGGTCTGACTGGCCAAGAGGTTTATTTCTTCATCCATGGGGATTCACTGGACACAAATTCTGTCCTACCGGTGCCCTTGGTGACTTCAACTTTTAGTTGTAGTGCCGTTATATTCTGTGCATCTGTCAGCTTGCCCGGTGCCTTCCAGTTTCTTGTGATGGTCGAGTCAGTACTTTTTTGGTGGACATTGCTAAGCAAATAAGGGCAGGAAAGGACTTTGTGCCCCTAGTTTTGGCCGAGACCCTGATTGGTCTAGTGCTATCTACCCGAGTGTAATCACATCTTTTGCCGGTAGTTCTCTACTACTCTAAAGTGAAATTCAAATCTCTCATTTTCTCTGCTCTTCTCTCCTTTTGCTGATTTCTCTCGATTTTTACCGCTCTTCTCTTCTTTTGCTGATTTCTCTCAAATTTTACCACTCCTCTTATTTTTCTACTATCTTTCTTTATTTTTCCACATATCTCTTCTTTTGCTAATTTCTCTCGATTCTTACCTTTTTTTCTCTTCTTAGATTTAACTAATAGAGAAAGTAAATCTTCTACAAAAACATAGTTCGAAACGGTACAGCGTTGTTGCCTTTGCTTATCGTCCTTTTTATCTGATATGCACTACAAAGGCAGCTTGGAGACAATATCTTTCTTTACTGACTAGAAGAGACAATACTTGACAGTGCACCTAGTGGTATATCCTTTTTATGACTTGACCATTATGGACCATCCAGATGTCTTGCTAATTGGTCTGCGGTTGTCTATCTTTTACTATCCACATTGAATCATGAGGCAGTTTGGTTGAGGTCAGATCATATTTCACTACGTACGGGGTCGTATGTATTTATTTTTTCTTCAGGTCCTATTTTTGGCACGGTATCAGGAGGCTTGGCTATCTCGTTTACTAATGGAGATATAGGAGCTATCCCACTCTTAGCTCCTCGAAGAGTATAAAGAGTGGCTAATTCAGGAAAAAGAGAGCAGAAACAAAGAAGATGGACAATAACAAGTAGCAAAGAGAAGAAAGATCTGAGAGATCTATTTTTCGTTTAGGATTTTGTCGCTTACTTATTTATTTAGAGTTTGAGACTTGCGTGCATGTCCTTTATTTTCAAAATCTTGTGATTGCAGCTGAAATAATAAAAATTCCACGTTTATCTGAAAAAGGTTATCAATTATTTAAAGTTTTTCGATTCTTGCAATTAAACAACTTTAATACCAAAATTCAAAGATAAATTTGCATTGATCATTACTCGTATTCAAAGATGGTTAAAACAAATAAAGTGGCCGAATTTCTTGAAAGAAGCTGCCTATGTATCCCAAAAAGTAGAATTAGGCCATAACGTAGTTCGAGCTCGATTTACTCTCGGGTATTAACACTCTCTTTTGTGATGCCCTAACTTTTGTCTCCCTTTTGGATTTTCAGCTTGTGGACTGCTCTAGCTTTTGTTTGGGTCGCCTTTTCGATTTTCAACCCAATGAGCTTTTATCTTATTTTATTTTCCTCTCAAGGTAGTAATTTTTGAGCTAGTCCAAGTTGATTACCATTCAGGTCCATGATGATTACAGCACCGATCATAATAGTCTTAATCAAATACGGCCTGGCCCAATTTGGCTAGAACTTTTCCTTTGGATCAAATATGAGAGCCCTAATCTCCTTAAAAACTAAGTCACCTTCTCTCAAGGCCCGGGTCTAGACTTTCTTGTTGAATGCACAAGCTTTCCTCCTTAGGCATCCTTGTATGTGAAATAGGGTTTGTAGTCTTCTTTCATCGAATAAGAGAAGCACTTCCATCAAATTCTTCTGTCATTCTTCTGCGGGTTGAGCCACGTCTTATACTTCTTGATCCTTTCAAAGAATTTCTGCAGTACTATGATATGGCCGTCTTGATCTTTGGACTTAACAATCATGTCGCCCACATATACCTCGACATCTTTATCTATCATAACATGCTACAAGGTAGTAGCAGCCCTTTGGTAGGTTGTTCCTACATTCTTCAAAACAAATGGTGTTACGCGGTAACAGCAAGTGCCCCACGGTATAATGAGTGTCATTTTTTCTCTATCTTCTGGGTCTATTAAGATCTGATTGTACCCGGAGAAGCCATCTATAAATGGAAAAAAATGTGCCCTACTAGGCTATCTCCCAAGACATCAATGTGCAGTAATGAAAAGTCGTCCTTCAGACTAGCCTTATTGAGATTCTGAGAATCTACACAGACACTGATGCATTCATCCTTCTTCAAGACTGGCACAATGTTAGCCACCCACATCGGATACTCAGTTACCATAAGGAATCTGGCGTCGATCTACTTAATGACTTCTTCTTTGATCTTTAGAGTCCATTCTGACCGTATCTCTCTCAATTTCTGTTTAACTGGTTTAGCATCGGGATACGAAGGAATATAATGTTGGATAATATCGGAATCAATTTCAGGCATATCCTCGTATGATCATGCAAAAACGTCTTTGAATTCTTTTTATAAAGTCATTAATTACTCACATTCAGCTAAAAATAACGAAGAACCAATTTAGACAATTTGTGGGTTAATTTTATTACCCAGATTTATTGACAAAATTTCTTTAATTATTAGTTGGGCACGCATTTCTTCTTCTCTTTTTTATTAAAATTTTTAATTCTTTGGGGACATCTCATTCGAATTCAAAATCATTAAAAAGCGTACAAAATAAACCAAGCAATACAAAATAATCAGAACTTTCATTTATTTCATTGATATCAAAGAGAGCAGGGATTATAAAATTAAAATCAAAAGAAGAGGGTGCACAGATAGACGTGCCCTCAAACTTGACATCCAACTAATTAGAAAAAAGCAAAAACTTATAAGACTCCGACTTGACTTGGGACTTGAATCATAAAAAATACAAGAATTTAAAAACTAGCTGTGAGACCCTGTGCCATTTGATTTTGATATATATGCATGTTAGGTGTTTTGACGCCTTTTTAGTACTTTTACTTTAATATGCTTTTATGTGTTTCGATACCTGTTTTGGTTAAACTGAGCATGCGAGGTTGCTTCCCGGGGTTGTAGAGAGTTACTATGCGAGTTTAAAAAAATTTAAAAATATATATATATTTTGGAGGCCTATAAATATCTGGCCTTAGATATTTTTGTGGAGATAGTTTCTTTTGGAAAACTTAGTAGTTAAGTTTTTTTTCTCCAAACAAAAACCTCTGCCTTCTCTCTAGATTTTCTTAGGGCACCGACTTTATTTTTGGCGATCGGGTAGCAGATCCTTGCTATTGGCTTCGTGGTCTACGCATTCATTCAGACGGAATTTGATTTGGGCAAAACTCGAATTTGTACGTAGATCGAGACGTCAGGTTTTTGACCCAACGAGGTAGGATTCTAGATTCTACTGCTGTATAAGGGAGTTATATGTAATCTTATGCATTTCTACCGTGTTAAACGCATGAAAATGTGATTTATATTTGATAGATCTGATTTTTTATTTTAAAATCGTTTTTTGGCATTTCGGTTGGAGAAAAAGGGGTTTGAGGCTTTCTTTTCGGTGTATCTTTGTTGTTTTCGGTTTGTGTATGTCCATGGGTTGAAAAAGAGGTGTTTAGTTGGTTTAATTTGGAGTTGAGAAGTTGTATTCGGAGCTTGGGTTTGATTTTCACCATCGCCTGTAGCTTATTCTAAAATTTAGAAATTTTTGGGTTTTGTGTCGACACCTTTTTCTATTAGGGTCGACACAATTTCCTTCTGGGGTGCTGAGTACGCTCCAGTAGCTTACGTTGAACTATCGGTTCTTTTATGTCGACACATTTTCTATTTGTGTCGACACCTTTTGTTGTTGGTGTCGACACATTTTTTCTCCTATTGGTGTTGAGTATTTTGTTAATATTTGTGTCGACACCTCCCCTATTTGTGTCGGCACCTCTGCTGTTTGTGTTGACACATTTTCTGTTTGTGTCGACACCTCCGCTGTTTGTGTCGACACATTTTCTATTGGTGTTGACCATTTTCTTGCTTTGTGTGAGAAGATGAGTTTTGAGTTCGGTGTGAGTTCTATGAGCCCGTGGGGTCCTAGAATGTGAAAGATATATTTTATGTTTAAACCATGTTTGTTTGGATAAAAAAGCATGTTTTATGTTTTTTTTTATTTATTACATAATTCGAATGTGTTGTTATCCGTGATTTTCAAAAAGGTTGTTTTGGAAATAGAGGTTTTATAAAACGTGTTTTTGGAGATTTGGAGCTAACCCTTGGGGTTGAGTCTCAATTTCTAAACGTTTTGATGCAAATATGTTTTTACATATTTTGTTGATCTCCATGTTGATGGATGGATCTATACACATATATAATGTATATTTATGAAAAGGTTTTGTAGATAATGCTACAGTTCAGTTTTTAGAAGATTATCTAGATGTACCGGGATGACAGGTATTTGGCACGAGTTGTCCTCGGTGAAAGTCCAGAAACGTGCGCATTGTAGGTGCCTTTATCATTCGGGGTAGTTCCTGTAAAGAAGGTGGTTGATGCTTTTGTCCATCTGTATTAAGTCTGTAAAGTCAGCTTTTACGTCGTGGTGCTCCGTATAGAACTTGTGATTATCTATCTGGTCCCATGAGGCATGGGGTTTAGATAATGGACATGGATCTATAGTTGTTACCTCTGTCCTCTTGTAACGGAGTCGGTACATAGGATCTTATTCTTCTTTTTTCACGGTTGTGATCCGTGAGGGAGCAATGTTTTGGTTACTATTTTTCCTTAACTATGGTTGGTTATTTGCATTACTTTGCAGTACATGATTTTAAGGATGAAAATAGGGTTCTATGTTAATAAAACCGATTTGGGAGGTTCGTGTTGGCTTGATGGGAAAACTTGTGGGTTTTGGATGAAAAACCTTTGGGTTCTGTTTGTGGTCGAGTTAGCTCCCACTCATATGGTTGCATATTTTCCTGCTTTACAGCTTATTATCTGTTTCTATTGGGCTTCGGCTCACAGGTGGAAATTTTCTGTAAAAATCATTTTCAGGTGATAACGTGGAGGATGATCGTGATTAGCTATGGTGGTGCCCGCGGTGGCGGAAGATTTTATAGTTTTCTCTTTTTGGTATGCATGTTCCTAAAGGCAAGTTCTGTACGCCATGAGGCGATATACTGTATGCATGTTGAAATTGTATGTCTTTTATTTATGAGAGATACACTTTTGTTGGGTATTCCATTGGTTTCAACAGGCGGATTTTATGTGTGAAAACCTATATTTTCATATAAAATGGATGTTTGGTGGATTTTCACGTGACCCCGAGTTTTGAGGCGTGACAACTTAGTATCAGAGTTCTTGGTTTGAATACCTAAGAGCCATGGGAAAAGGGGTTTATCACCTGATGAGGTTAATTGTGTATGCTTGCTTGCATGTGTTTAAACGTTGGTTTATAACATGTTAATAGCTTTCTGAGCATGATAGTTGTGTATATGTGGGTATGGAGGTTGAATCTCGGGATTGATGAGTCTTGCCTCAGGGCGTTTAGAATAACAAGTTTGGAAGCCAAGTTAGAAACTCATTTAGTCGACGTGTTTTCTAGCAGAGAATCTGAATAGGTTATCCAAATTGACGAGTCTGTCTTGTTAGTTCTCCTCGGTATGTGAGACGTGTTTACATGATCTTAAGTAGCTATGTGATGGCATGATTATGTGTTTATGTTACGTAGTAGTACGTTGTAGGAAAGTTTATTGTGTTATATTGCTTCCTATAGAATTATGTCCACGCAGGGAGTGTGGGGACGGTGTCGTGGCCGAGGCCGTGGCCGAGGACGTGCCTATGCTCAGGTTCCGGAGGAAGGGAATATTCCTGCCCCACAGGAACAAGTGGGTGGTACTGATGTTGGTGGCGCTGATGTAGTCCAGGAGATGTTGGCCACTATGCGAGCTATGGCAGAAGCGACCAGGGCTAGTGTACGGGTTCCAGAGCCAAGGGCTTCTGTGGCTATGAAGGAGTTTCGGCGGTTGGATCCTCCAATCTTTTCTGAGGAACTGAACCTTAAAGTGGCTACTGAGTGGTTAGAAGTGACCACGACGATCTTCGATACTCTGGATATCGAGGAGGATGCTCTGCACGTAAAGTTGGCGGCGTTCCAACTACGGGAAGATGCTAGAGAGTAGTGGAAGTTTGCCAAAACCACTGTGAATGAGACGTGGGTTGCTTTCACAAGAGTCTTCTTGGAGAAGTATTTCCCGAGATCTTCGAGGGATACTTACCGAGAGGAGTTCTTCTCCCTTGTTCAGGGAAACTGGTCTGTGGTCCAGTATGAGGCCAAGTTCGTGAATATGTCGCAGTTCGCACCTGAGATGGTACCTACAGAGGAGTTGCGCACTCGAAGATTTGAGAGGGGACTTTAACCAACTATCAAAGATAGGGTTGCAGCTCTGGATGTGGAGGTGTATATCAAGCTAGTGGAAGCTGCTATCCGGGTAGAGAACTCATTGGCAGATAGCCGCAGGAATAAAGAGAGCGAGAGCCAGTAGGGCAGTGGAGATACACAGTTCTAGATCACGGGAAAAAGCGCCAGAGGTCTTCTGGACCTAGTTCTCATTTTGTCGGATCGTCTTAGCCGCGGTCGTCTGCACCTACACCTTCAGTGGCCTCCACAAGAAGGCCAAAGCAGAGAGGGTTGATTTGTTACCGATGTGGACAGTCGGGACATCGTTCATCTGAGTGCCCACAGAAGGGCCAGGTCCAGAGTTCAGCGCCAAGTCAGTTACAGGTGAGAGACCCACCGATATGCTTTAAGTGTGGTCAGTCAGGGCACATCCGTAGACATTGTCCCCGAGGAGGAAATGTCTAGGGGACGACAGGAGCTCCGGCTGCTCCATCGGCACAGAGACGGTAGACTCCTCAGCAGCCTAGGGCCCAAACTTCCAGGTTTGTAGAGGGAGGCACTTCAGCACAGTCTATGAGGCAGCCAACGACTCAGGGATACGGTGGACAGACCAGACTACCACAGGCCAGGGCTTACGTTCTTGCAGATCGCAGTGCTTCCAAAGCACCAGTTGCGTATGATGCTGCTGTTACACCAGCCATGATCAGAGGTACCTTCCTAGTTTATAGATCATGGGCCAGTGTCCTTATCGACACCGGAGCATCACACTCGTTTATATCATCTACTTTTACATCTGCATTGGGGCTGGACATGGACTGATTGGGTGGTACTATGAGCGTGGAGACCCTAGTCAGCGAGAATGTGACGTTGAGTCTTGTCTATAGATCTTGCGTGTTGGAAGTCGCCGGTCGTTGTTTAGAGTTTGATTTTGTTATTCTAGACATGACCACGTCTGATGTCATCCTAGGGATGAATTAGCTGACTACCTACCGTGCCTTTATAGATTATGAGCGCCAGAGAGTGTCGATCTGTACACCGGAGGGTGACTATTTTTCCTTTGTGGATGATCGGGATGAGGGCCTGATGTCTATACCCGGTGTGGCTCGGGTTCAAGGGAACTTGAGTTTCCTCTTTTCTGCTCTCAGGTTAGACGATTTGAGTGAGGTTCGAGGGGAGTTACCCCCAGTGGTCTGTGAGTATCCGGATGTCTTTCCTGATAATTTGTTTGAGCTACCGCCGAGTCGAGATGTGGAGTTCTCTATTGATCTTGTTCCAAGAACTGCTCCTATCTCTATGCCATCGTACCGTTTTGCACCGGCTGAGTTGAGAGAACTCAAGGTGCAGTTGCAGGAGTTGCTTGATAAAGGGTTTGTACGGTTGAGTACGTCATCGTGGGGAGCTCCAGCATTCTTTGCAAAGAAGAAGGATGGTTCGTTGCAGTTGTGCAGAGATTACAGGAAGCTGAACCAGGTGACAGTGAAGAATAAGTATCCTATGCCTAGGATTGATGACCTGTTTGATCAGTTGAGGGGATTGCGCTGCTTTTCGAAGATTGACTTGAGGTCAGGGTATCACCAGCTGAGGATTAGGGACGAGGACATAGCGAAGACCGCCTTTCGGACTCGTTATGGTCACTACGAGTTTCTGGTTATGCCGTTCGGTCTGACGAACGCTCTAGCTACATTTATGGGTTTGATGAACCATTTCTTCGACCCTTATCTGCATAGTTTTGTGGTGGTATTCGTGGATGACAGTCTAATCTATTCACCCACAAGGGAGATGCACGAGGAGCATCTGCATGTTGTCCTGCAGCTTCTAAGGGAACATCGCTTGTATGCGAAGTTCGAGAAGTGTGAGTTCTGGATGATAAAGGTGAGATTCCTTAGACACGTGGTGTCAAAGGATGGAGTATCAGTGGACTCGTCGAAAACCGATGCAGTGACAGATTGGCAGCGACCGAAGAATGTTTTCGAGATCCGTAGTTTTCTGGGTCTAGTAGGTTATTATCGGCGGTTTGTGTAGGACTTCTCTAGGCTTGCAGCACCGATGACGCATTTGACACGAAAGGGAGTCACGTTTGTGTGGAGCAAGTCTTGTGAGTCAGTTTTCCAGGATCTGAAGAGGAGATTGACCAGTGCTGATTATTCCTGAGCGAGGTTTGGGTTACATTGTGTACTGTGACGCTTCACATGAGGGTTTGGATTGCGTTCTGATGCAGGAAGGCAAGGTTGTAGCTTATGGATCCCGACAGTTGAAGACACACGATAGGAACTACCCGACACATAATTTGGAGTTGGCAGCCATGGTCTTTTCCTTGAAGACATGGCGTCACTATCTCTATGTTGAGCGTTTCGAGGTCTTCTCTGATCACAAGAGCCTAAAGTACTTATTTTCACAGAAGGACTTGAATCTTCGCCAACGATGATGGATGGAGTTGTTGGAAGACTACGACTTCGATTTGCAGTACCATTCGGGTAAGGAAAATGTCGTAGCAGATGCACTCAGTAGGAGGTCTCACGGCTCATTAGCTTCTGTGGCTATGCGAGAGTGGGACATGCTTGGGGATGTTGGGGAGTTTGATCTGT
Organism: Heliamphora pulchella; assembly: GCA_032270985.1. Classification (NCBI taxonomy): domain Eukaryota; kingdom Viridiplantae; phylum Streptophyta; class Magnoliopsida; order Ericales; family Sarraceniaceae; genus Heliamphora; species Heliamphora pulchella. The sequence continues at coordinate 5,094 of JAULJZ010158178.1, read as the reverse complement.
GTCTCGGGGAGACAAAGGGAGGTGCGACCTTATATTCAGTTGCTTCACAACCGGCATTAGTTGCACGTGTTTTAGAGGCCTAGAGGACCAATCAGGAGGCTAAGATGATACGGGACCGCATTGCTAGTGGGACAGACACAGCAGGATGGGTGGTGAGTTCAGATCAGAGTTTGAGGTTTTCAGGGAGATTGTTTGTGCCAGAGTCGTGTCGTGCTCAGGTGTTGCATGAGTTTTATCACTCACGTTTTGTAGTGCATTCTGGGGGCACGAAGATGTATCACGATCTACGCTGTCAGTTTTGGTGGACAGGGATGAAAAGAGATGTAATCCAATTCGTTTCTCGATGCTTTACTTGTCAGCAAGAAAAGGTGGAACACCATAGACCTGCAGGATTGTTGCAGCCGTTGCCTGTATCTGAGTGAAAGTGGGAGAATGTCACTATGAATTTTGTATCAGGACTTCCACTCTCGCCGAAGGGACACGATGCGGTTTGGGTTGTAGTGGATAGATTGACGAAGTCTGCACATTTTCTTCTCATACGTGTGAAGGATTCAGTGGATCGACTGAGCAGATTGTACATTCAGCAGATAGTCTGACTACACGGAGTACCCGTGACTATTGTTTCTGATCGAGACTCGCGCTTTACATCGTGCTTTTGGCAGAGTCTTCAGGGGACCTTGGGAACGGGCTTGACTTTTAGTACAGCTTTTCATCCTCAGACCGATGGTCTGTCTAAGAGGACCATTCAGATTTTGGAGGACATGCTGAGAGTCTGTGTGCATGATTTTTGGGGTTCTTGGGAGGATCATCTATCATTGGCAAAGTTTGCATACAACAACAGCTATCAGTCCAGTATTAGGATGGCACCGTATGAGGCTTTGTGTGGTAGACCGTGTAGATCGCCTGTGTGTTGGACAGAGGTGGGAGAGACCGCTATTTTGGGACCCGATCTAGTGCGGGAAATGACAGAAGTGATTACAGTGATTCGTCAGTGATTGGTGACAGCTCAGAGCCACCAGAAGAGTTATGCTGATCGGAGGAGGAGACCGTTAGAGTTTGCTGTGGGGGATCATGTGATTTTTAAGGTTTCGCCTCGTAGACGGTTAATGAGGTTTGGTCATAGCGGGAAGCTATCACCACGTTTTATTGGACCGTTCGAGATCATGGAAAGGATTGGGGCAGTAGCATATCGTCTGGCTTTGCCATCTCAGTTAGCATCTGTGCATAACGTCTTTCACGTGTCTATGCTTCGGAGGTATGAGCCAGATCCCTCACATGTTCTGGATTGGACTGAGTTGCAAGTTGATGAGGATGTGACGTATGAGGAGCGTCCCGTGAAGATTCTGGATATGAAGGAACAGGTATTGCGGGGGAGAACGATTGCTTATGTCAAAGTTCAGTGGCTTCGTCACGGGGTTGAGGAAGCGACTTGGGAGCTTGAGTCTAGGATTCGTGCGAGATACCCGGAGTTATTTATCTCTTGACCTTGTAGTGAATTTCGGGGGCGAAATTCCTTTAGGGGGGAGAGTTGTGAAATCCTGTGCCATTTGATTTTGATATATATGCATGTTAGGTGTTTTGACGCCATTCTAGCACTTTTTCTTTAAAATGTTTTTATGTGTTTCGATACCTGTTTTGGTTAAACTGAGCACGCGGGGTTGCTTCCCGGGGTTGTAGGGAGTTACTGTGCGAATTTCAAATTTTTTTTTAAAAAAAAAGATATTTTAGAAGCCTATAAATATCTAGCCTTAGATATTTTGGTGGAGATATTTTCTTTTGGAAAGCTTAGTGGTTAAGTTTTTTTTCTCCAAACAAAAACCACTGCCTTCTCTCTAGATTTTCTTGGGACACGAGCTTCGTTTTTGGCGATCGGGTAGCAGATCCTTACTATTAGCTTCGTGGTCTACGCATCCATCCAGACGAAATTTGATTTCGGTGAAACTCGAATTTGCACATAGATCGAGATGTCGAATTTTTGACCCAACGAGGTAGGATTCTATATTCTACTGCTGTATAAGGGAGTTATATGTAATCTTATGCATTTCTACCGTGTTAAACGCATGAAAATGTGATTTATATTTAATAGATCTGGTTTTTTATTTTAAAATCATTTTTTGGCGGTTCGATTGGAGAAAAGGGGTTTGAGGCTTTCCTTTCGGTGTATCTTTATTGTTTTGGGTTTGTGTATATCCATGGGTTGAAAAAGAGGTGTTTGGCTGGTTTAATTTGGAGTTGAGAAGTTGTATTCGGAGCTTGGATTTGATTTTCACCATCGTCTGTAGCTTATTCTGAAATTTGGAAATTTTTGGGTTTTATGTCGACACCTTTTTCTATTAGGGTCGACACAATTTTCTTCTGGGGTGCTGAGTACGCTTCAGTAGCTTACGTTGAACTCTCGGTTCTTTTGTGTCGACACCTTTTGTTGTTGGTGTCGACACAATTTTCGTTTGTGTCGATACATTTTTCCTCCTATTGGTGTTGAGTATTCTGTTGATGTTTTTGTCAACACCTCCCCTGTTTGTGTCGACACCTCTGCTGTTTGTGTTGACACATTTTCTATTTGTGTCGACACCTCCGCTATTTGTGTCGACATCTTTTCTGTTGGTGTTGACCCTTTTCTTCCTTTGTGTGAGAAGATGAGTTTTGAGTTCGGGGTGAGTTCTATGAGCCCGTGGGGTCCTAGAATGTGAAAGATATATTTTATGTTTAAACTATGTTTGTTTGGATAAAAAGCATATTTTTACGCTTTTTTTTGGTTTATTACATAATTTGAATGTGTTGTTATCCGTGGTTTTCAAAAAGGTGATTTTAAAAATGGAGGTTTTATAAAACGTGTTTTTGGAGGTTTGGAGCTAACCCATGGGGTTGAGTCTCAATTTCTAAAGCGTTTTGATGTAAATATGTTTTTACATATTTTGTTGATCTCCATATTGATGGATGGATCTATATACATGTATAATGTATATTTACGAAAAGATTTTATAGATGATGCTACGGTTTGGTTTTTAGAAGATTATCTAGATGTACCGGGATGACAGGTATTTGACACGAGTTGTCCTCGGTGAAAGTCCAGAAACGTGCGCAGTATAGGTGCCTTTGTCCTTCGGGGTATTTCCCGTAAAGAAGGTGGTTGGTGCTTTTGTCCATCGGTATTAAGTCCGTAAAGTCAGCTTTTACGTCGTGGTGCTCCGTATAGAACGTGTGATTATCTATCCGGTCTTATGAGGCATGGGGTTTAGATAATGGACATGGATCTATAGTTGTTACCTCTGTCCTCTTGTGACGGAGTCGATACATAGGATCTTATTCTTCTTTTTCCATGGTTGTGATCCGTGAGGGAGCAATGTTTTGGTTACTGTTTTTCCTTAACTATGGTTGGTTATTTGCATTACTTTGCAGTACATAGTTTTAAGGATGAAAACAGGGTTCTATGTTAATAAAATTGTTTTAGGAGGTTCGTGTTGGCCTGATGGGAAAACTTGTGGGGTTTGGATGAAAAACTTTGGGTTCTGTTTGTGGTCGAGTTAGCTCCCACTCATATGATTGCATATTTTCCTGCTTTACAGCTTATTATCTGTTTCTATTGGGTTTCGGCTCACGGGTGGAAATTTTCTTTAAAAACCATTTTCAGGTGATAACGTGGAGGATGATCGTGATTAGCTATGGTGGTGCCCGCGGTGGCGGAAGATTTTATAGTTTTCTCTTTTTGGTATGCCTGTTCCTGAAGGCAGGTTCTGTACGCCATAAGGCGATATACTGTATGCATGTTGAAACTGTATGTCTTTTATTTATGAGAGATACACTTTTGTTGGGTATTTCATTGGTTTCAACAGGCGAATTTTGTGAAACCCTGACCCGTTTCCTTTTTCGGCGTCTTTCGACGCGCGTTTCGTGTTTATGTGATAGTATATTTTTATATGTTTTTGATGCATGATCGGCCTTAGATATCTATACGGGGTAGGTTCCCGGGGCCGTGGGCCGTTGTGACACGATTTTTAAAAAAATTCAAAACAAAAATATTTTGGAGGCCTATAAATATCTGGAGTTAGATATTTTCAAAAGAAATTTTCAAAACTTAACTCCTAAGTTTCCTCCTTTTTCTCTCTACCTTCTCTCTAAGTTCTCGGGAGCCCGGGGATCGATTTTGACAATCAGACTGTAGATTCTTGGTAACGGCATCGAGAACTACACAACCATTCGGTCATATTATAATTTTGGCGAAGCTCGATTTTGCACATGGTTTGAGGCGTCAAGTTTTTAACTCACCGAGATAGGATCCTAGACTCTCATGTCTTATAAGGGTGCTACATATAATCGTGTGTATTTTTAACGGTTAAATTGACGTAGATCTAACTTTGTTTCAAGAAAATCGGATTTTGGTTTCAAAAGGGGTTTTATATTGATTTCGTGGATAGAATCGGGTTTTGAGGTTTTTCGTTCAGTGATTCTAGATGTTTTGGGTTCGTGTGTGTCCGTGGGTATTTTATACACGCGAATCAGTAAGTTTAAGTGTGTTTTGAAGCATCATAGTGGATGTTGGAGTGTTTGGGGGGTTAGAACACTCCAGAACAGAAAATATGAGTTTTTCTCGGGTTGTGCGCTCGAGCAGGCTGGTGGCCGAGAGTTGAGTAGATGGGTGACCGCTCGAGCTGTGGTCGCCCGCTCGAGCGAGGTGGTGGCAGAGATGTATGTCAGTATGGGACCGCTCGAGCGGTGGTTGTGTGCTCGAGCGAGGTTGTGGCAGTGTGTTATGTCAGTTGGGGACTGCTCGAGCGGTTGTTGGGCGCTTGAGCGCTCGAGTGGTGTTAGCCATTGGGTTAAGCGTGGTTTTGTGGATGTCGGGTTATGAGACGGGTGGCGTCGCGGCGTGAGATTATATCTAGCTATGTGCTTTATAACTGGTTTTATGCATTTATAATTCTCATTTATTTATGCATGATGTAAGACGGGAATGTGGTCTTACGTGATATTAGGTTGCATGTGATGTGCTTATGAAACGTAGCGACAGTACGTGGGCTTATGCATTTAATTCCTGGTTAGGTTATGCATAGATGTATGAAATGTGATAGATGAACATGTGTGGTTCGATGATAT
>JAULJZ010158160.1:0-27693 GCA_032270985.1 Heliamphora pulchella | reverse complement strand
ACATTGCTCATAAAGATTCTCATAAAATGAAAAACTAATTTTATTAAAAATAAAATTAAATACTAAAAACATGGTTTCAGTATACCAACCATCACAGGTCAGAGGTGCGGTTTGATGGATAGGAGGTGGGTAGGCCGACTGATTGTAGGTTGGTGGGAACACTAGCCTTAAAAGTGGTGCTGGCATATTACCCTGATTGGGTTGCTGTCGCTAGGAGAAACTTGGATGGTTTCTCCAGCCCAAGTTGTAGGTATTGAAAAATGAGTTGTTACCCGGACGGAAAAAACCTTGGTTTGTATTGACTTTCTCTTGCACAAACTCGGGATGTTGTGCAGTGGATGGGCAATCAGTGACAATGTGAGTTGGGCTGGCATATAATGCACATGGTCCTGAGAAAGCGGAATATTAGTTCTAGGTAACCCAAGAGGGGGATTAAATTGTGTCTTAAAAAATTAATAACAACTTTTAAAACCATTTTAAAAACCTTTTAATAAAGTAAACAAATATAGCAAAATAATCAAAGATTAAAGCAATGTAAATATTAAAGAGATTAGGGATAGAGAAATTGAACCGGACACCAAGGATTTATAGTGGTTCGGCTTCTTCCAAGCCTACGTTCACTCCTCAAATTTTTCCTTGATTATTTTTACTATATAGAATGCTTCACGGGCGCATTTCAAGCCTTTACAACTCTAAAACTTTGCTTGAGCTAATGAATGTTTACGGGCACGTTCAAAAGCTTATATCAGCTTCAAGATGTTCCTATGAAAATAATTTTCTATTTTCTTCTAATCACTTTTAAACTCTTTTTTGATGAGATTTACTCTCTCACACAAAGAATAAATGATAACTCACCCTTGAATATAATAAATGAAGTAAATAAATGAGAAATACTCACTCTCTTTACATAAATTGATTGACAATAAATGAAAAGGTAAAGAGGGATAAGGAATAGGAGCTAGAGTTCAGCAATAAATGAGAGCTTGAGGATTTTGAAATTGATTCAAGCAATAGACCAGTGATTATAAGTCTCTAGAGAAATTAAATGTGACGCCCCGTCCTTCGGCCACATCGGGACATACATAAATATAAACATAGGGATATACTAACCATACATTCATATTTACATACGATAGTTATTACATCATAAACGAGTTCTGAACTGTCCAAAATTATGTAACTATTACAGTTTCTCCGAGGAAGTTCAAAAAAAATTGCTAAGCATTGGAAAAACTGCATGTAAGAACAAAAGTAGCAATCTTGATTCCTCAGAATGCATCAGCTAGATCTATGTGCTCTTGGAATTCACCTTATCCTTCTAACTCTTCTTTCCCTTCGGGGATGACTTCCTCAAAGAACTCCTCCTCACCTGTGGCACGAATGCCATGAGCCAAGGCCTAGAAGCAAAACACTCTAACCTTCTAACTAATCTCATGGCACAAAATTCACCACAACACATACCATATAACACCTAGTACAGTTTATAGTCAAGGAGATAGACAAATTTATGACATGATAGCAGATAAGTTAATAAATATGTGCGTATGAAATGCCATGTATGTAATGCGGATGCCCAACCCAACATGCACCCAGATTATAATTGGAATTCCACACCAGGAATCACCGAAGTAGACTTTCACAGGTATTTGATCACCAAAGCCATCATCGCGCCTCGTTGCGAATAGTAACCACATCACCGGGCGTCATGCCACAACTGTTTTACTCAATGACAATGGCGTGGGGACCGCGCCATACTCTAGGCCAACAATATTCAATAAACCAAATTTGAAACACCGGTGATGCACCCAGGCTGTACAAGGGGAATTCAACCCAAGCGGTTTGTCCCAACTTAAGACTCGTGATGCCTTCGCCGGTGTCAATCTAAAAGTCCAAACTATCGAAATCAGAATGCTAGTGACGAACCCATGGTGCCCAACAATATTCATAAACCATTTCAAACACCGGGTACGCACCCAGAGTGTATAAACCAAAATCATTTCATACACCGGGGATGCACCCAGGGTGTATAAACCAAAATATTTTCGAAAATGGCAACCAGGGACGCCCTAGACTTAGAATCAAGAACAACGATCTCAATACAACCCATCCCAAAAACGGTTTGCACAGATGGACTCTAACATGCCAGGATGCAAGTGACAATGCTCATAATGTGTACCATCGATCTGAAATGCAGCAATTTATTGCATGACATCAATTAGTATGGAAAGGTTTATGGTACAAATCACAAAGCATAAGGTACGAGTATGTGCAGCACAAGCCACAATTCTCAAGATATGATTCAACATGATTCCCTGAATTCTAAATCATTATTCATTCACTTAGAAACACAATTCAACTAATTCAAAGCGAAAATCATATAGAACTTGGGTCTCACAACAAGGTACTCACACATACACTTAGCAACTTTTAAGACAAAAAATCAAGTATTAAATTAAAAGGGTCAACAAGGTTTTGGGGTATCCAGACTTGGAATCAAGTTATGATTTTTATACACCATTTAGATAAAAATATTTTCGACAACTATCATGTTTAACACCAAGGCCAAATCCTAAGGAAAATGGGTGAACAATTCATCTTAAGCAAAAACGGTTCAGCACTTTTCTCAAGATTCTATCAAAATTATGCTTCTGTTGGTCTCGATTTTGGGGTATCATATCAAGTCCAAATGAGCCCATTTTCTAATATGTTCTATTTCAACAAGTCCCCTACATGTTTCATGTTTAGAGATAAGGGTAGTTTTTTGTAACAAATTATACTTTTTGGAAACTTTAGAAAATAGGTTCTGTCAGCCGCCAAAAGTCAGCAGAGCTGATTTTGGACAGAGGGTTTGAAACGGTTTTGCAGTAATATCCCAAGGCTTTAAGGTCTGATTTTTGGGCCAAATATATTTCAATATGTTAGCTACAATGTTCATGTATACCACGTTTGGAATAGGTCATTAAAAATAGGGATTTTGGGCTACACAAAAATATGTGACAGAAGTGTCCCTTGAGAGCTGAAACTCAACAGAGAGTTTCGAAGAGGTTTTGACCTATCAAAACTCAATATTTTCTACTTCTTTTAGTAGGTAGATAGATGTACATGTTATCTACAGCTTTCATGTTTTGACCAAAGTTCAGATCTCACTTTAAACTAGGGTTTCCTAGCCAGTAGTGTTAACTGGCCAGAAAACAACACACACTGGTAAAATTGCAATATCTCAAGTTCTACTTATGAAAATGAGTTAAAACTAATTTTGGATGACAATTAGCACAAAATATAAGTCTGGACATAAAGAAAATGCTTATATCTATTTTCTACATTGAGTTATGGCATTTCAAATCTTAGGGCAAAAACATCAAAGTTCCAAAAAATTAAGCCTCTTTGGGTTCAAGTCTTCAACTTATGTTATGTCAAGTTTTTGTTTTATTTCATTGAATGCTTGCGTTTTAGACTTTAATATCATGGCTCCATTACACTTAGAAGTTATCAAACTCAAAGATAACAACATACAACAACATCTCATATCATTCATAAACATAACGGCCCCAAATTTCCAACTACGACGCCTTTTCGGTTTGATTTCGGTTCTTGATTCTTGGAGTGTTTAAAGGAATGTGTTGGGGGATATTTTGTGGGATCTTAGACACAAGGTTTAGAGGTTTTACTTACTTGTTTTGAGAGATCAAAGAAGGGTGGAGGGTTGATTTGGACTTAGCTTTCGTAAATCTCCTCGATTTCTTCCTTTTCCTTCCCTTTTCTTCCTCAAACTCACCTTAACTCTCAAGATCAAAGTGTTTCTGGTTCCTCCCCCTCTCTTGGCCAAAAATAACATATGGAGAAGAGGGTGTTTGGCTCTCCTTATATAGGCAATGTCACGCCCCAAACACTAGCGTCACGCGAAAGCCCACCAAAAACCGTTTATGAAAATAAGATTTGCAGGTGGAAAGCCATCAACTCAAAATTATACAACATTTGGATAAAATCCCCAAGTTTATCTCTCATAAATAGAAATCATGCAAACTCATACATGACTAAATATATCGCCGAAAGGCGTACAAAATCAGCCTTTCGAAACAGGCATCACATGTATAAGCACATTTCCAAAACAGGAAAAATACAGCAAGCTCTCCATCACCACAAGCCTCTAGGTCAACTCCACGTGTCCACCTGAAAATGATTTTACAGCAAAATCCCATACCGTGAGCCGAAGCCCAATAGTAAAATACAATAAAGCTGTAAAGCAGGAAATATGTAATCATATAGGGTGGGAGCTAAACTCAACCACCGAACCCAAAACAATTTTCTCTCAAAAACCACAAGTTTCCACCAAGCCAACACGAGCCTCAAAAACGATTTTATCTCATAAAAACCACATTTTCATCCTTCAAACCATGCATATCATCCTAACAGATATCATGCCACAGTTAAGGAGAAACTGTAATAAAACAGTAATCAGAACATGATCTTTGTTACCCAGATCATACAACTGGAATCAAAATATTATTTTCTCACTCGGAACACACAACCGAGGAAAATAAAACAGTAATCAAAAAGCATTGTTCCTTCGCGGAATGTACCATCGCGGAAAAGATGAATATGATCCTATGTACCGACTCCATCACAAGGAGATAGAGGTAACAACTATAGACTCCTGCCCATTACCCTAGTCCTGAACCACTGAAGGCCTGCTAGGTAATGACAAGTTCTATACGGAGCACCACGACGTAAATGCTAACTTTACAGGCCCGACAACCTGAGGAAAAAGAGCACCCAAGCCGACCTTCTTTACGGGAACTACCCCGAAGGATAACAAAGGTACCTACACTGCGCACGTTTTCGGACTTTCACCGAGGGTAACTCGTGCCAAATACCCGTCATCCCGGTACATCTAGATAATCTTCTAAAAACTGAATTGTAGCATCAACTACAAAACCTTTTCGTAAATATACATTATACATGTATATAGATCCATCCATCAACATGGAGATCAACAAAATATTTCACAAAAGTTTTCCCTAAAAGCAGTTATACAACGCATGTATAAGCAAAAGATCCAATCCATGAAACCATGGAGATCAAACCAAAACATTTCAAAATATTTTTTTCCGTTTTCAACAAAACGTTTCAAAACCTGATACTCAACCCCAAGGGTTAGCTCCAAACTTCCAAAATATAAAATGTTGAGATTTTTCACAAAATCGCCATTTCCACCATTTTCAAGAACACCCTTTGAAAACCCACCGCCCACAAGTTATATCATGTAATAAACCGAGAAAGCGTAAAGCATGCTTTTTATCCGAAATAAGGTTTAAACGATACACATGATAAATAAGCATTTTAACCGGGAAAAAAGCATACAACTGAATGTAGCGTCACTGGCCAACCGTCACTATCATGTGCCGACACCCGGGTCACGCGAAACACCCACAACAAACTCCTAAGGAACAAGAAACTTGACTAGAAGGGCTCACAAGGATGAAAAGCAACCTTGCCCAAACATTTGGCCCAAAACGGATAAAAAACGGTTTGGAAATCTTAACACACCTTCACTCTTTTGGTCATAACTTTTTCTGCAAAAAGAATTTTAAGGTGAGAGAGGTTCCATTGGAAAGAAGACTTCTGGGGCTTCAATTTGAGTATAAGAGTGACCCATTTTCGAGTCCGGATGAGGGAGAGAACATCAAAACAAAATGGCCCTGCGCAGCCGGTCAGCTCGAGCGGACATAGGGCGCTCGAGCGAGCTACCACCCGAGAACAACCCAGAAATTTCTGTTCTTGGTGTTCTAAGCCTCCAAACCCTCAAACACTCAATAACCATCATCTCAACCACAATATAAAGCCTCCAAACACCTTTTTAACACCCTCGGATATACCCAAACCCGGAACTACCACAGAATCTCGAAAGAAATAGTTCAAAACCCATTTTCATCCAACCGAAATCAACACAAATGCCTTTTTAAACCAAAACCCGATTTAACGAAACATAAACTGTTATTTGTGCATTTTCAACCAGTCAAAATACTTATAATTGCACATAGTACCCTTAAACAGCAGTAGAGTCTAGAATCCTATCTCATTGAGCTAAAAGCTCGACGTCTTGACCCACGTGCAAAAATGAACTTTGCCAAAATCAAAACCTGACCAGATGATTGCGTAGCCCTCGATGCCGATACCAAGAATCCACAGTCTGATCGTCGAAAACTGAACCCTAGGCCCCCGAGAAGTTAGAGAGAAGGCAGAGAGAAAAAGGAGGAAACTTAAGAGTTAAGTTTTGAAAATATCTTTTGAAAATATCTAACTCCAGATATTTATAGCCTCCAAAATATATTTTTTTTGAATTTTTAAAATTCTCACCATAACTTCCCGCAGCCCCAAGGACCAACCCCGTAAAATTTCTGAACCCGAACACGCGTCAACACCACATTTTTTTCTAGAATCTCGCGCCAGGTCTCCACCACTCGAGCGCTCGACCACCGATCGAGCTGCTACCCCACAGCTCGAGCGCCCATGCACCGCTCGATCGGTCACCACACATAACCACTCTCTGGCACCACCCCGCTCGAGCGCACACCCACTGCTCGAGCGGCCATCGCTAGGAGAAAAATTGAACCAAGGAAGCAAACCAAACTTTAATCCCTACTCCCGTGAACACTTAAATCATTTCCAAAAATGAAACGGGTCAGGGTCTCATAACTCTCCTCCTCTTAAAGGAATTTCATCCCCGAAATTCAACACTGCAACAACACTACAACTCAAGCCAAACACTGTCCCGCAACTATCAACATTCTCTGATGCACACCCAGCAATACTCTACAACAGCAGAAATGCCCCCGCAACTGAAATCCCAAACCTGTTGTCACACAAGGAAAATACGATTGCTAGAGTGGAGCCACTGACACAAGCAAGTTCCACTGTCATCGAGGAAACATCGGATCAAAATCCAACTCGTGCTGCAAAACCCCAATACAGAACTCTCGCCGAACTCAAACCACTCTGACGACAAAGGCATCATACGAGACCAATCCATCACGGTACTTCATCTCAGATAAGCTCCATTCCATGACAGGGCATAGAGACTATTACCCTTTCATTCTCACTACCACTGACTGGCTCAACCACACCTCACAATACATGCCACGGATGATCTCCACAAGTCTAAACACACGATGTCAAACTCCAACATAGGTCACAAGAAGTCACATGTTCCACACAAAAACTTTTCTGATGTTCTGATGATCACTAACTTTGATACTACATCGCTACTCTGTTGACGCTAACATCACCATCGCTGAGGTTGCTAAGATTCTGATCCATGAGCAACAACACAAACACGCGACTCCACAGAGAAGCTTACTTATTCACCTAGACATCAAAGAACACATCTCAGCGAACCCTCACCCCGTCATCCTCTATCTGATCTTCCATCGCAAACGATAGTTCTCACCCCGGAGGAACATCAGGTAGTACAGTATTGTCCTAGATAAGGTCCCACACAATCGAAAACCAACCTGGCATTACAACCACAAGGTCACCTGACTCCAGCGAGTCACTCGACCAAACACGTCACGTAAACAGAACATCTCATAGGTATCCAACAACCTACAAAAACCCTACCGTATCTCCCGTACAACAGCGCGTCACTACTCATCTCAATGTCTCACCATCAAATCACTGATATCAGATTGTAGATCACCCTTAAACAAAACATGGTCGCCGTCAGCCGGTAAAGCAAACATGATGATCATCATCAGGCATTGACTCCAACACGGAAGACATACATCAACCCCTTGAGTCCACAATATCAGGCAATTCGAACTCATATACAGAACTCATCACGGCCTTGTCGTTCCCAACCAAACAGTCGCGTCGGTCTGAATGGGCCACACTAACCAAGATTCCCCAATCATCGCATCCTTTCTGACTCGTACTTTACCACGTTCTCGAAATCAACCTCCAAACAAACGGTTATGCCAAAGCATAACGCTTACCACTATCGACACCACTCTTCGAGAATATCCCAACTGGACTGTGCTGACAAAATTTTCACTCAGCCAAAAGCAATAATGCAACCATACCCACATAATCCAGAACAAATTGCACACAACAGTTAAGGATTCTCTACCGATCATTGCAAAGAACTCTGCATCTTACATCAACTCCCTAAGCATTCTTGCTTACCAACGTAACCCCATAGGGAACACAACCCAACTGGTTCAACCATCCGTTGAAACCATACTGATTAGGTGTCCACAACCTATCATATGTACCACACTCATACGTACTCTTTTACGATCTTTCACCGCGGGAGCAATCGGATCCCTAGTCACACACAGATGTTTAACACCCAAAAAGCATGAAGAACCCATCTTCTAATCACCCGATCCTGGCGATACACGTCCCTGAGTCACAACTCTAAGGGTCACAACACTGGTACAAATCCACTGAGATTCCACAGTCTCAGGACACAACCAAAACCTAAAGCAAATAAGAATCTGGTATCTCTATCCACCCGAGATGAAACAACTCGCAAATAACACGCAGCAGACAATCGTCTACGAGAACTCTCTCTCTCCTTCCATCCAAAGAAAAGAAAAGGACCAACATGAAACCATAGCCAAACCTCAGCATACTGCCGGCGTACTCCCAGTACTCATCAACAATTGGTCCTCAACGAACCCTGTCGACCTTATCTTGAAACCATATTGACCACAGTCAAGCAGCTGCCATCAACCCCGATCACGGTACTCAAACCATTACCTACACCAAACTCTCAACTCTTCAGCGTCATTAACACACACGCGGACATCATCCATCCATATACCTGGTACAACTCATACCATTGCACCCAAAACCTCACTACAGAAGGTTGCGCCACGCTCACCTAGCTCCTGCTAGGCACACCACAATCACGTCACGGTCTCAAATCTGCTGTCCAAGGCACAGCTCCAAACAAAGGGGAATCCAATCCAGAGACCTCTCTTCCAGGGTTACTAATAACTCCCACAACCATGCAGGTATCTTTCGCACTTTTGCTCTCAAAGCACACATCAAACACAGTCATCGTAACCTACGATTCCTCGCCTATCACCTCATGCCAGCCAAACCACGCGGTCCACTATTGAACCCCATCACTCCACACTTCACTCCCATGGGAGAACAACGTACCCATCTCTGAACCTAAGGTAGAACACAAACAACTTTCGGGTATATCACACTCGGGATACATATTCTCAGCACTAAGCCAGCCACATGCACTCTGCATGGTTTCCAAACACGATCTCCTAATCACTAGGATATCGACCAAACTACTGACTTGCATTCCTATAGGAATCTCACGGAATCGATACTCGTCGCAGGAATCCCTACACATTCCTAATCCCATGCTCTTCCCAACATATCTACAGAACTCAATTCTCAAACCTCGAAAGGTATACAACGTCCAAGGTCATCAGAACCACTCGGACTACCAACAACATCCTGTCGATCATCATCAACGTCTTAACTACCAGGATATATCTCCAGAACCACATGTTCTGCTATCTCAACATACGCCCGGCCAAAGATTACTATGCTCCCATCCACTATGATCTCGTCTATACCCCATCTTGAGTACATGGCTCATGACATAGCATGGCTCACGACGTACCTAATCCATCACACGGCCAAAACGAAGCTTATAACTTTCGGTAACATACTCTTAAGCGAAGTCAGCTACCCAAGCCAATGCCATCAACCAAGCTTCAACTATACCTGAACAAAACTCTGCTCAAACCCTCAACAGTTTGCCAATCGAAGCTAACCTCACACAGCTAAACTCAACTCACTAAGGAGTTCCACAACATCCCAAGCAATTGACGCTCAACCGATATCGTACCTCTGCAACTGATAACAACTGAGTCGCACATAACGAAACCCAAACCACGGTTTCGCCGCCTCTAAGGGTGTACAGGTTATATAAAAGAAAAACATGAAACACGACAACCTAAGGTCGATCTATCATGTTATCTCTACCACATACCACATACCACATAATCATGCTAACACATAGCCACAATGATTATGCTGACACAACACCGATACTGAGGAGAATCGACAAGAATGATGAGTCATTTTAGACAACCCAATTAGATTCCTTGCTAGAAATCACATCCGCAAAACGCGTTTCTAACTTGGCTCCCAAGTTTGTTAATCCAAACACAAGACGAATCAATACTAAGGCCCAACCTTCATGCTCACATATACACAACATCAACATGCAACCAAACCCGTACATATCTTGACAAGGTGATGCACCCTCTTTCCCAAAGCTCATAGCGGTATTCGAACCCAGAGCTCTGATACCAAGTTGTCACGCCCCAAAACCCGGGGTCACGTGAAAGCCCACCAAAAACCATTTATGAAAATAAGAATTGCAGGTGGAATGCCATCAACTCAAAATTAGACAATATTTGGATAAAAATCTCCAAGTTTATCTCTCATAAACAGAAATCATGTAAACTCATACATGAATAAATATGTTGTCGAAAGGCGTACAAAATTAGCCTTCCGAAACAAGCATCACATGTTTAAGCACATGTCCAAAATAGAAAAACTACAGCAAGCTCTCCATCACCACAAGCCTCTAGGTCAACTCCACGTGTCCACCTGAAAATGGTTTTACAGCAAAATCCCACACCGTGAGCCGAAGCCCAATAGGAAAAGACAATAAATCTGTAAAGCAGAAAATATGTAATCATATAGGGTGGGAGCTAAACTCAACCACCAAACCCAATACGATTTTTCTCTCAAAAATCACAAGTTTTCCACCAAGCCAACACGGGCCTCAAAAACGGTTTTATCTCATAAAATCTACATTTTCATCCTTCAAACTATGCATATCATCCTAAAAGATATCATGCCACAGTTAAGGAAAATCTGTAATAAAACAGTAATCAGAACATGATCTTTGTTCACCCGGATCATACAACCAGAATCAAAATATTATTTTCTCACTCGGAACACACAACCGAGGAAAATAAAATGGTAATCAAAAACATTATTCCCTCGCAGAATGTACCATCGCAGAAAAGATGAATATGATCCTATGTACCGACTCCATCACAAGGGGATAGAGGTAACAACTATAGACTACTGCCCATTACACTTGTCCTGAACCACTGAAGGCCTGCTGGTAATGACAACTTCTATACGGAGCACCACGACGTAAATGCTAACTTTACGGGCCCGACAACCCGAGGAAAAAGAGAACCCAAAACGACCTTCTTTACGGGAACTACCCCGAAGGATAACAAAGGTACCTACACTGCGCACGTTTTCGAACTTTCACAGAGGGTAACTAGTACTAAATACCCGTCATCCCGGTACATTTAGATAATCTTCTAAAAATTGAACTGTAGCATCAACTACAAAATCTTTTCGCAAATATACATTATACATGTATATAGATCCATCCATCAACATGGAGATCAAAAAAACATTTCACAAATATTTTCCCCAAAAGCAGTTATACAACGCCTGTATAAGCAAAAGATCCAATCCATGAAACCATGGAGATCAAACAAAAACATTTCAAAATGTTTTTCCCCGTTTTCAACAAAACGTTTCAAAACTTGAGACTCAACCCCAAGGGTTAGCTCCAAATCTCCAAAACATAAAATGTTGAGATTTTTCACAAAACCGCAATTTCCATCGTTTTCAAGAACACCCTTTGAAAATCCAACTCCCACAAGTTATATCATGTAATAAACCGAGAAAACGTAAAGCATGCTTTTTATCCGAAACAAGGTTTAAACGCAACACATGATATATAAGCATTTTAACCGAGGAAAAAGCATACAACTGAATGTAGCGTCACTGGCCAACCGTCACTATAAGGTTCCGACACCCAGGTCACGTGAAACACCCACAACAAACTCTCAAGGAACAAGAAACTTGACCAGAAGGGCTCACAAGAATGAAAAACAACCTTGCCCAAACATTTGGCCCAAAACAGATAAAAAAATGGTTTGGAAATCGTGACACACCTTCACTGTTTCGGTCATAACTTTTTCTACAAAAGGAATTTTAAGGTGAGAGAGGTTCTATTGGAAAGAAGACTTCTGGAGCTTCAATTTGAGTATAAGAACGACCCAATGCCGAGTCCGGATGATGGAGAGAACATCAAAACAAAATGGCCCTGCGCAGCTTGTCCGCTCGAGCAGACATAGGGCGCTCGAGCGAGCTACCACCCGAGAACAACATAGAAATTTCTGTTCTTGATGTTCTAAGCCTCCAAACCCTCAAGCACTCAATAACCATCATCTCAAGCACAATATAAAGCCTCCAAACACCTTTTTAACACTCTCAGATATACCCAAACCCGGAACTACCACAGAATCTCGAAAGAAACAGTTCAAAACTCGTTTTCATCCAATCAAAATCAACATAAACTCCTTTTTAAACCAAAACCCGATTTAACAAAACATAAACTGTTGTTTGTGCATTTTAACCAGTCAAAATACTTATAATTGCACATAGTACCCTTAAACAGCAGTAGAGTTTAGAATCTTACCTCATTGAGCTAAAAGCTCGACGTCTCGATCCACGTGCAAAAACGAACTTCGCCAAAATCAAAATCTGACCTGATGGTTGCATAGCCCTCGATGCCGATACCAAGAATCCACATTCGGATCGTCGAAAACTGAACCCCGGGCCCCCAAGAAGTTAGAGAGAAGGCAGAGAGAAAAATGAGGAAACTTAAGAGTTAAGTTTTAAAAATATCTTTTGAAAATATCTAACTCCAGATATTTATAGCCTCCAAAATATCTTTTTTTTTGAATTTTAAAAATTCGCACCATAACTTCCTGCAGCCCCCGGGACCAACCCCGCTAAATATCTGAACCCGAACATGCGTCAAAACCACATTTTTTTTTCTAGAATGTGGCGCCAGGCCTCCACCGCCCGACTGCTCGACCACTGATCGAGAGGACCCCTGCCGACATACCACTCTGCCACCCCACCGCTCAAGCGCCCAAGCACCGTTCAAGCGGTCACCACACAGAACCACCCTCTGGCACCACCCCGCTTGAGCGCACACCAACCGCTCAAGCGGTCATCGCTGGGAGAAAAATTGAACCAAGGAAGCAAACCAAACATTAATCCCTACTCCCGTGAACACTTAAATCAATTCCAAAAATGAAACGGGTCAGGGTCTCACAGGCATGGCTAGGGGACATGTGGGAGACAAAAAAGTACTAAAAAGGTCCTTTTTCTTCATTTTCATAAATGTGACTTGAGTTTGATTTGAGTTTGATTTACATTTTTGTGGGATAAATTCAAATATGGGGAAGCTAAATGTAGCTAGGGTTCATTTTGGGGGACAAAAATCAGATCCCCCATCGATCAAGGGGTTTTTCTTGATTTTCGTGCCCCTATTGTGTAAGAAAATGCATTAAAAGTTAATTTGATGTATCTTTTTCATGTCATTTTCTACTGAGACTTATTATTTTAATATATTTATGAGAAATATAGTATTTTCATATATTATCTTAGTTCCCATAACAATTGATTAAATAGATGTAGTCCTTTAAGTCAAATTAAACTATTTTGACAATATATGACTTTTTGACTTATTTTGTTGTATGTGAACTTCAATAATGCGTTGTTTGATTTTGTTAACCTATAACACTATATTATTATGTATATTACTTGTTCAACAAGTATTGGATTATCATAATTCTTAATTTAATACATTTCTCATCATTTAAAGCTAAAAAGAAAGCAAAAAGTAACTTTTTGACACACTACCCAAGGTGGTCGGCCACTAACGGGTATTTTTGGTATTTTTGATGTTAGTTGGTCATTTTCTACTTAATTGTATTTAAATTCTTGATTTAGGATATCTATATGTCAAAATTTAGATTTTTAAGGCTTTTTGCTGTATTATGGGTAAAACGGTCATTTTACCCTATTTATGAGGATTTTTGATTTTTAATTCATTATTTCATAATATTGACTTCATTTAGAATGTTAGGAGACTCTCCAAGTGCTAAAGTTTTGTTGCCAGTGTTTTAGACTTTTTTAGGATTTTCGGGCTAAACTTAGGGTTTTCGGTTCGAGTTAGAGTTTTAAACCTCCTCCATATTGAATGGCCTCGTGAACTATCCATCACTAATAATAGGGTCCAAGTAGGGTCGTTACAATCTACCCCCTTAAAAATAAATTTTGTCCCCAAAATTTTGTATCGTACCTCAAACTGCGAATAACTGGGGATAACTTCCCCTCATGGATTCGTCTTGTTCCCAGGTTGATTGTTCAATTCCGTTGTGATTCGAAACAACTCGAACGAGCGAGATGGTCTTTCCTCTAAGAACCTTGTCACGTTGATCGATTATCCTTACGGGATGTTCTTCAAAAGTAGCGTCCTCATCGACATGAAGTTCCTTCCAATTTAAAAGGTGAGCAGGATCAGGTTCGTACTTTCTCAATATCGACACAAGAAAAACGTTATGAACACTGGCAAGCTGCGGTGGTAGAGCTAAACGATATGTTACTTCTCCAACTTTAGCCAAAATCTCGAACGATCCAATGAACCTTGGAGATAACTTTCCTTTTTGGCCGAAATGTATAACTCCTCATCATGGTTAGATCTTCAGGAATACATGATCTCCTACTTCAAACTGTAGCGGTCTCTGTCGCTGATCAACGCAGCTCTTTTGTCTTCTATGAGCGGTGGATAGTCGTTGCTCAATCTGTCGGATCTTCTCGGTAGTCTCTTGTATAAGATCTGGTCTAAAAAGTGCATTCTCTCCTGCTTCCTCCCAACAAATTGGTGAACAACACGATCTTCTGTAAAGAGCTTCATACGACGGCATGCCAATACTGGATTGGTAGCTATTATTGTAAGCGAACTCGACCAACGGTAGGTGCTTCTCCCAATGTCCCTTGAAATCCATGATGCAAGCTCGAAAAATGTCTTGTAGCATTTGAATTGTGCGTTCAGATTGTCTATCAGTTTGTGCATGAAAAGTCGTGGAGAAACAAAGCTCTGTTCCTAAACCAGCTTGTAGGCTTTGTCGAAATCGCGAGGTAAAACGCGGGTCATGATCTAAAACGATAGATAACAGAACTCCGTGATGACGAACGATTTCCTGAACATATTTTTGACTCAGGTTTTCCAATTTCTCAGTCGTTCGAACAGGTAGGATGTGCTGACTTTGTGAGACGATCCACGATTACCCAAATAGAGTCGTGTCCTGCTGGTGACCTTTGTAGTCCAGAGGCAAAATCTATAGTGATGTGGTCCCATTTCCATTGAGGTATCTCAAGGGTTTGAAGGGTTTCTCCTGGTCTTTGGTGCTTGGCCTTCACTTGCTGACATGTAAGGCATTTGGCTACGAAGCTTGCTACATCTTTTTTCATGCCATTCCACCAATAATGCCTCTTTAAATCTTGGTACATCTTTGTTCCTCTGGGGTGGACCGCAGAGAGTGATTGATGATGTTCCTTCAGGATGTCTCTCCTTAGATTCTCGGCATTCGGTACAAAAAGCCTACCTAGGTATGTCAGATGTCCTTGTTTGTTGACTACCTAACCTAGTTTCTATTCCTCCATGATAAGGTGCCTCTAAATAAATTCAAACTCCTGGTTATACTTTTGGGCATTCACGATTTGCTGATGAAGATTTGTCATTGCCACGATTAGACAAAAATAGTTCCCATCTCCCGATTCTGATGGTTGGAGTCGATATTCATTGAGCGTTCCCATCATGTTCCATTCCCTTACTGCTATTCCAGCCAACGTGCTCTTTATCCTCCAACTAAGGGTGTCAGCCACCACATTTGCTTTACCCAAGAGATAGTCTAAAGAGAACTGATAGTCCTCTAGGTATACCATCCACCGGCATTGTCTCATGTTGAGGTCCTTCTGGGTGAATAGGTACTTCAGACTTTAGTGGTCCGATAATAGTTCGAACCGTTTTCTGTAAAGATAGTGCCTCCTTAACTTTAGTGCAAAAATCACGGCTGCAAGCTCTAGGTCGTGAGTAGGATAGTTCTGCTCGTGAGGTTTCAACTGTCTTAACCCATGGGCTACTACCTTACCGTTTTGCATCAGCACGCATCCTAAACCTTTCTTAGACGCGTCGCAATACACTATATATCCAACCTCTCTTTCAAGTATGATTAGGATAATAGCACAAGTTAATCTTTTCTTAAGCTCCTAAAAATTCGTCTCACACTTATCGCTCCATTCAAACTTCACTCCCTTCTATGTTAATCTTCTCATTGGCCGCGCTACTTTAGAGAAATCTTGGATAAACCTTCGATAATATCAAGCTAGTCCCAGGAAACTACGAATTTTAAAGACGTTCTCGGGTGGCTTTCAATCCAAAATGGCTCCTACCTTGGCTGGATCCACAGCTATCCCATTTTTAGAAATTATGTGTCTTAGAAATTTCACTTCATGTAATCAAAATTCGCACTTACTTGCCTTCGCATAAAGTTGTGAATCCCTTAGTTTCTGCAAAACAATCCTTAAATGCTACTCATGTTCTTCCTCGGTCCTTGATTATACCAAGACGTCTATAAAAACCACTATAAACTGGTCGAGGTAGGGCTGAAAAAGTCTATTCATCAAACTCATGAAAACTCCTGGGGCATTTGTCAATCCAAATGGCATCACCACGAACTCATGTGTCCATATCGCGTTCTAAAGGTTGTCTTTGAAATATCTTCCTCTTTAACTCGGAGTTGGTGGTATCCTGAGTGTGGATCGATCTTTGAGGAACATGCTGACCCTCGAAGCTAGTCGAAGAGATCGTCTATGCGGGGTAAAGGGTATCGATTCTTGATCATTACTTTGTTCAACTATCGGTAGTCGATGCAAAAACATAAGGTTCCATCCTTCTTCTTGGCAAATAATGTTAGTGCTCCCCACGATGATGTACTTGGATGGATAAAATCCTTATTGAGCAATTCTTGAAGTTGGTCCTTTAACTTCCTTAGCTCGGCGGGAGCCATCCGGTGTGCTGCGATCAAAATCGGTGAAATTCCAGGTTAGAGCTCTATCGAAAACTCGACCTCACGGTGTGGGGGTAATCCAGGTAGCTCCTCCGGGAATACATCTTCATATTCACACACGACTCGTGGTAACTCGGGAGTTAGTGAGACGTTTGCACTAGCAAGCAGACAGGTTAATCTTCCTATAAAGTTATTCGATTCGCACTTTTT
Source organism: Heliamphora pulchella (assembly GCA_032270985.1). Taxonomy (NCBI): domain Eukaryota; kingdom Viridiplantae; phylum Streptophyta; class Magnoliopsida; order Ericales; family Sarraceniaceae; genus Heliamphora; species Heliamphora pulchella. The sequence continues at coordinate 10,483 of JAULJZ010158160.1, read as the reverse complement.
CGTATTACTAGGGGTTAAAACTTCGCATCGTTCTCATTGAATTCGCGAGGTAGTGCCATCCTCTATTTTTGCCCATATTTTCTTCTGTCGGCAATCCATAATAGCGCGATGTCTAGAGAGCCAATCCATTCCCAGAATCATGTCGTACCCATTGAAGTCCATTACTCGTAAGTCATAAGTCATAAGGGTGTCAATTACTCACAACGTACACGCTTTACAAACAAAATCTACTCGTGCTAGAATTCTTAAGGCCAAGTGGAACGGAACAACCTTCGGAAAGACTAGATAGAAAATGAAAGCATATGATTATAGACTTCGTCATCAGGATTAATAAGATCATCTCAAAGACCAGTAACTCTTTAGTTAAGCAATTCAAGGATTTGGGTGCCTAGGAGATTGTGGAAACAGTGAGTCCCATTGATGCTAAAGATTGTTTAAGGGGTGAAGTGCGCATTTTAGATAGACTGAGCTATTTACGCGGTAGATTCTTAAGAATCGATTTGTATTCGTTTGGCGTCTAGACTATGTAACTCTTATGGAGTAATATTCGATTTTTATTGTGGTATCGGTGTAAGTCGTAAGAAAGTTGCTTTCGAAAACCTTTTGTGATGTGACCCATTAGAGCAAGTTTGTTTAGATTGGTGAGTAGATGTTACTAGTATAGAGAAGGAATTTTCTTGTGGGAGCATATGAACTCTATGCACGGGAAGTTGAAGGGTGATATAATTCTATTATTTCTGGTGGAGTTGCATAGCAACTTAATGTGAGTACGTAGGAGGAATAAGTGTTTCAATGAGAAGAGTAGAAGCGTAAGTAAAACTATGCGAATTCATGGGTGTGATTTTTCGAAATGGCCTTGAGAGTATCGAGTGCCTTGGTAGAATGTGGGTAAGATGAAATAATTAAAGTCCGAAGGTGATTTTTAGTTCGGTTGTGCGGAAGGAAATGTGTGAAGGGATTGAGTGATGATGATAAGAGACTTTATAATCAAGAGTTAATACTATTTAGTTAAAGGATTGTAGGGTGGATGATAGATATGTGAAGGAAATATGTGACGAAATTGTGATTGGATTCACATGAGTAAGCATATACTTGGAGAGTGTTTAGTTTGTGTAGTATGTTTAGCCGTAATGACTCATTTGGTTCAAGTGGAGATATCAATCTTGATGGTCGTAAGGCTAGAGTAGTTCAACACAAAGTGGTGATGTGACTTCCAGTGAATAGTTGTTAGTCGATCGGGAAGTAGCCTTCGATGTACATTTGAATATGACAATGAGCTGGTTTTCGGTGGAGTGACAATTTTTCCAAACAGAAGTGGAGAATGTTTGAAATCAGTTTCGGTGGTGGGCTAGTTTAGAGACATATGATCGCTTGTGAAAGTTGTACTCGGTGTAAGTTATGTTTTGCAGCCAACGTGTTCTCAAGAATAAACTGGGATCATAATACCACAAATTGAAAGTACGGGAGCCAGATATACTCAAGACTGCCTTTAGGACTCGTTACAAGCATTATGAATTACTGGTGATGCATTTCGGGTTAATGAATGTACATGCTGTATTTATGGACCTGATGGATCGGGTGTTCAGAAGCTTTCGAAACAAATTTGTAATTGTGTTGATAAACGATATTCGATTATATTCTCGGAGTGAAGAGAAACACAGGAAATATTTAAAGATTCTTTATGGATCCTGAGAAAGCACAAGTTATACGTAAACCGTGGTAAGTGTGAGTTTTAGTTAGATCGGGTGATGTTTTTAAGTCATGTTATATCTGGAGAAGAAATTCAAATAGACCCAACAGAGGTAGAAGCAATAGTTAATGGGAAGAGGCTAACTAACGTGATAGAGATACGAACTTTTTGGGGCTAGTTGGTAATGTGATATGATCATTAAAGTTTTGGTAGTAATCAGTTTAAGATGTTAGTAGGACAAAATCACTATTACTCTAAGTGCTGAATATATGGGCCCAGCCATATCCACACCCTCAATAGAGAACAACTCTAGTAAATAAAGACACAATTTTGGAGAACGAGAAGGTACAATGTTAGTAAATCCTCCTCAACCTTCCTTACGATAAAGTACGGGGCAAAATTTCGGGGACAAAATTTGTTTAAGGGGGTTAGTTTGTAACGACTCTGCTTGGACCCTAGTATTAGTGACAGATAGTCCACAAGACTATAGAGTACGAACAAGGTTCAATACCCTAACTCGAATCGAAAACCTTAAGTTCGGCCCAAAAATCCCAAAAGGGTCCAAAACACAGGCAACAAAACCTTAGCACCCGGAGCGTCTCCCAACATTCTAAATGAAGTAAATATCATGAAATAATGAGTTAAAAATAAAAAAATCTTCATAAGTAGGGTAAAATGACCTTTTTGCCCCTAATACAGCAAAAAGTCTTAAAAATTCAAATTTTAACACATAGATTCTCTAAATCAAGGATTTAAGTACAATTAAGTTGAAAAAGATAAAATAACATCAAAAATGACAAAATTACCCCTTAGTGGCCGACCACCTTGGGAAGTGTGTCAAAAAGTGACTATTTGCTTTCTTTTCAGCTTAAAATGATGAGAATGGTATTAAATTAAGTATTATGATGATTCAATACTTATGTAACAAGTAATATACATGATAATATAGTATTATAGCTCAACAAAAGCAAACAAATCATTATTAAAGTTCATGCATAACAAAATAAGTCAAAAAGTTATATATTGCCAAAATAGCTTAATTTGACTTAAAAGACTGCATCTATTTAATCAATTACTATGGAAACTATGATAATATAGGAAAATACTACATTTCTTATAAACATACTAAAATAATAGGTCTCAGTAGAAAAAGACACCAAAAAGATATATCAAATAAACATTTAAAGCATTTTCTTGCACAAAAAGGCACGCAAACCAATGCAAAACCCTTTGATTGATGTGGGGTCAAGTTTTTGTCCCCAAAACAGCCTCCTAGCTGTATTTTCCTTCCCAATATCTGATTTGTTCCCTCAAAACTCGAACCAAATTAAATGAGCCATGTGAAGAAAGAAGAAAAAGGACTAAAATGAAATGATTTTTGTCCCCTCCATGTTCCCTAACCCTTCCTTATATAAACTAAGCCCAAACACCTTCTTGCCCCTTAATATTTCGGTGGAGAGAGAGGGAGAAGGACCAGATTTTGAGTGTTCTTGAGGGTCCATGGGAGTTTGAGAGAAGAAAGAAGAAGAAGAAGAAGAATAAGAAGAAGGGATCCAAGGAAGGGTCTTTGGAGACCATAGTTTCAAAAGCCAAGTCCTTTTAGTTTTCCACCATCCTTTGATCCCCCAAACAAGTAAGTAAAATCTCTAAACCTTATGTCTAATATCTCTCAAAATATCCCCCAACACATCCCTTTAAACACTCTAAGAATCGAGAACCGAAATCAAACCAAAAAGGCGTCGTAGTTGAAAATTAGGGGATGTTATGTTTATGAATGATATGAGATATTGTTGTGTGTTGTTATCTTTGAATTTAATGACCTATAAGTGTGCTGGAGCCTTGATATTAAAATCTAAAACACAAGCATGCAAAGAAATGGAACAAAAACTTGGCATGACATAAGTAGAAAACTTGAACCCTAAGAGGCTTAATTTTTGAGAACTTTGATATTTCTGTCCTGTGATTTGAAATGCCATAACCTAATGTAACTCTAAGAGGCTTAATTTTTGAGAACTTTGATGTTTCTGCCCTATGATTTGAAATGCTATAATCTAATGTAGAAAATTTATCTAAGCATATTCTTTATGTCTAAATTTATCATTTTGCGTTATATTTCATCCAAAATTGGTTTTAACTCATTTACATAACTAGAACTCAAGATATTGCAATATTACCAAAGTGTGTCATTTTTCGACTAGTCAACACTATCGACTTGGAAATCCTGTTTTAAAATGGGACCCGAACTTCGGTCTAAACATAAAAGTTATAGATAACATGTATATCTATCTACCCACCAAAACTAAGAACAAAATATTGAATCTTGAGAGGTCAAAACCCCTTTGAAAATCTATGTTGACTTTCAGCCCTAAAGGAACATTGTGTCACATATTTTTATATAGCCCAAAGCCCCCATTTTTAGTGACCTACCCCAAAAGTGATCTACATGAAAATTGTAGCTAACATATTGAAGTACTTTCTACCCAGCAAGCAGACCTTAAAGCCTCGAGATGATACCCCAAAACCATTTCAAACCCTCTGTCCAAAATCGGCTCTGCTGAGTTTTGGTGGCTGACATAACCTATTTTCTAAAATGGCCAGAAAGTCTAACTTCTTTAAAACAACTACCCTTAGCTCTAAACATGAAAATTGTAGGTGACTTGTTGACATAAAACATGCTAAAAAATGGGCTCATTTGGACTTGATATGATATTCCAAAACTGAGACCAACAGAAGCATATTTTTGGTAAAATCTTAAGAAAAGTGCTGAACCGTTTTTGCTTAAGATGTTTTGTTCACCCTTTTGTCTTAGGTTTTGGCCTTGGTGTTAAACATGAGAGTTATAAAAAATATTTTTATCTAAATGGTATTTAAAAATCATAACTTGATTCCAAGCCTAGATGCCCCAAAACTCTGTCGCCCCTTTTAATTTAATACTCGATTTTGGTCTTAAAAGTCGCTAAGTGTGAATTGAGTACCCTTTACTATGAAACTCAAGTTTTATATGGTGATTGGTTTGAATTAGTTGATTAGTATTTTTAAGTGAATGTATGATGATTTAGAACTCACGCTATCATGTTGAATCATATTTTGAGAATCATAACTTGTGCTTCACATACTTGTACCTTATGCTTTACGAATTATACCATGAACTTTGCCACGCTAGTTGACGCCATGCTATAAATTGTTGCACTTGAGATCGATGGTACACATTATGAGCATTGTCACTTGCATCTTGGCATGTTAGATTCCATCTATGCAAACCGTTGTTGGGATGGGTTGTATTGAGATCGTCGATCTTGATTCTAAGTCTAAGGCGTCCCTGGTTGCCATTTTTTTGAAAATATTTTGTGATGTATTCCCCTTGTACACCCTGGGTGCATCCTCGGTGTTACAGATTTGGTTTATACACCCTGGGTGCGTCCCCGGTGTTTGAAATGATTTATTAAATATTGTTAGCCGGGAGTATGGCGCGGACCGTATGCTGTTGCCATTGAGTAAAATAGCTGTGGCATGACGCCCAACGATGTGGTTACTATTTGCAACGAGGTGCGATGATGGCTTTGGTGATCAAATACCCGTGAAAGTCTACTCTGGTGATTCCCAGCACGAAATCCCTGTTCTAATCTGGGTGCATATTGGGTTGGGCATCTGTATTTTATACACAGGTGTTTATTGACTTATCTGCTATCCTGTGATAAATTTGTCTGTCTCCTTGACTATAAACTATACTAGGTGTTATACGGTATGCGACGTGGTGAATTTTGTGCCGTGAGGTTGGTTAGAAGGATAGAGTGTTTGGCATTGAAATTAGTTGGTGCTCGGCCTTCCCATTTCCATTGAGATTAGTTGGTGCTCTGCCTTCACTTACTATCATTTCTAACCCCGCACATGTTTTTGACTATCGACCTTCAAAATCTTGCCCCATAGATCTATGAGTAATAACAATCGTGAGTAACAATTAACTATATCTTTTTAAAGGTCCCGATAAATACGATTATACCATCAGCAATCTAAAGTTAGAAACGACTGCTTCACGCCAAATGACTTGCGACACCATCATATGGAACAATTTAAACTTTCCCAAACTAGTTTAGAGACATATGATCTCCTGTGGAAGTCATAGTCGATGTAAGTGGTGTTTTGGAGCCAACGTGTTCTCAATGATAGACTGGGGTCATGCTACCATAAATTGAAAGTGCGGGAGTCTGATATACCCATGACCACCTTTAGGACTCGTTATGAGCATCATGAATTCATAGTGATGTCTTTCGGGTTAACGATTGTACCTGCTGTATTTATAGACCTGATGGATTGAGTGTTCAGAAGCTTTCGAGACAAATTTGTAATTGTGTTGATAAATGATATTCAGTTATATTCTCGGAGTGAAGAGAAACACAGGAAACATTAGAAGATTCTTTGTAGATCCTGAGAAAGCACAAATTATATGTAAACCTTAGTAAGTGTGAGTTTTAGTTAGACATGGTGATGTTTTTAGGTCATGTTATATCTAGAGAAGAAATTCAAATGGACCCAACAGAGATAGAAGCAACAGTTAATGGGAAGAGGCTAACTAACGTGACAAAGATACGAACTTTTTGGGGCTAATTGGTTATGTGATATGATCGTTGAAGCTTTGGTAGTAACCAGTTTAAGATGTTAGTAGGACAAAACAACTATTACTCTAAGTGCTGAATATATGGGCCCGGCCATATCCACACCCTCAATAGAGAACAACTCAAGTAACTAAGGACATAATTTTGGAGAACGAGAAGGCACAATGATAGTTAATCATCCTCAACCTTCCATACGATGAAGTATGGGGCGAAATTTCGAGGAAGAAATTTGTATAAGGGGGGTAGTTTGTAATGATCCATGTAAAGACCGAGCCTAAATCCTAAGTATTAGTGATGGATAGTCCATGAGACCAAAGAACACAGAAAATGTTCAAAATCCTAATTCGAATCGAAAACTCTACGTTTGGCCCGAAAATCCAAAAAAGGTCCAAAACTCAGGCTACAAAACCTTAGCACCCAGAGAGTCTCCCAACATTCAAAATAAAGTAAATATCATGAAATAATGAATTAAAAATAAAAAAATTCTCATAAATAGGGTAAAATGAAAGTTTTGCCCCTAATACAGCAAAAAGTCTTAAAAATTTAAATTTTAACACATGAATTTTCTAAATCAAGGATTTAAGTACAATTAAGTTGAAAAAGATAAAATAACATCAAATATGACAAAATTACCCCTTAGTGGCCGACCACCTTGGGAAGAGTGTCAAAAAGTGACTTTTTGCTTTCTTTTTAGCTTAAAATGATGAGAATGGTATTAAATTAAGCATTATGATGATTCAATACTTGTGGAACAAGTAATATACATGATAATATAGTATTATAGCTCAAAAAAAGCAAACAAATCATTATTGAAGTTCATACATAGCAAAATAAGTCAAAAAGTCATATGTTGCCAAAATAGCTTAATTTGACTTAAAAGACGGCATCTATTTAATCAATTGCTATGGAAACGATGATAATATATGAAAATACTATATTTCTCATAAACATATTAAAATAATAGGTCTCAGTAAAAAATGACACCAAAAAGATATATCAAATAAACTTTTAATGCGTTTTCTTGCACAAAAGGGCACGCAAACCAAAGCAAAACCCCTTGATTGATGTGGGGTCAGGTTTTTGTACCCCAAACAGCCCCCTAGATGTGTTTATCTTCCCCATATCTGATGTTTTCCTCCCTAAAGTGGAAACATCTAAAATCATCTCACATCTCATTTATTAAAAAGAAAAAAAAATTCTTTCCATGGTACTTTTTGTCTCCCCTTTGTCTCCTAGCCTTTGCCTATATAAACTATGCCAAACACTCACTTCTTCCCTTTATAATTTCGTGCAAGAGAGGTGAGGGACCAGACGTTCATAGTTCTTGAAGTGTTCTATAAGTCTGATGGAGAAAGGAGGCGAAGAAAATGGAACCAAGGAGAGGTGTTTTGTTTTAAAGCTAAGTCCTTCCATACCACCATCCCTTGAGCCCTCAAGCAAGTAATTAAAACCACTAAACCTTGTGTCTAAGATCCCTCAACATATCCCCCAACACATCCCTTTAAACACTCTAAAAAGTAAGAACCGAAATCAAACGGGAAAGGCGTCGTAGTAACAAGTTAGGGGCTGTTATGTTTATCGGTGACATGAGATGTTGTTGTATGTTGATATTCTTTGAGTTTGATGACTTATAAGTGTTCTGGAGCCTTGATATTAATGTCTAAAACACAAGAATGAAAAAAAATAGAACAAAAACGTGACATGACATAAGTAGAAGACTTGGAAACTTGATTTTTAAGATCATAGATGTTTCTCCTCTGAACTTTGGAATGCCATAACTCAATGCAAAAAATTGATCTAAGCATTTTGTTTTTGTTCAGATTTACCTTTTTGTGTTATCTTTCATCCAAAATTAGTTTTAACCCATTTGCATAAGTAGAACTCGAGATCTTGCAATTTTACCAAAGTGTGTCATTTTTCTACTAGTCAACACTACTGACTTGGAAATGCTAGTTTAAAGTGAGATCTGAACTTTGGTCAAAACAAGAAAGTTATAGATAACATGTATATCTATCTACCCACCAAAATTGAGTACAAAATATTGAGTGTTGATAGGTCACAACCCCTTTGAAATTATCTATTGAGTTTCAGCCCTCAAGGGACACTTCTGTCACATATTTTTGTGTAGCCTAAAACCCCTATTTTTAATGACCTATTCCAAAAGTGGCCTACATGAACATTGTATCTAACTTATTGAAGTACAATTTTCCCAAAAAGAAAACCTTAAAGCCTAGGGATGAAACCCCAAAACCGTTTCAAACTCACTATCCAAAACCGGCTCTGCTGAGTTTTGGCGGCTGACAGAACCTATTTTCTAAAATGGCCAAAACGTCTAACCTGTTTCAAACAAATATCCTTAGCTCTAAACAAAAAACTTGTAGGGAACATGTTGAACTAGAACATACTAAAAATGGGCTCATTTGGACTTGATATGATAAACCAAAATCGAGACCAACAGAGGCATGTTTTTGGTAAAATCTTAACAAAAGTGCTGAACCGTTTTCGCTTAAGATGTTTTGTTCATCCATTTGCCTTAGGTTTTGGCCTTGGTGTTAAACATGAGAGTTGTAGGAAACATTTTTATTTAAATAGTGTATAAAAATCATAACTTGAGTCCAAGTCTAGATGCTCCAAAACACTTTCGATCCTTTAAATTTAATACTCGAATTTGGACATATGATTGCTATGTGTGATTTGAGTATCCTTTCTTGTGAGACCCACATTTTATATGATGATTAGTTGATTAGTGTTTATTTGTGAATATATGATGATTAGAATGCATGCCATTGTTAGTTGTGCTTTAGAATAAAAGTTGTTATACCATGAGCATTGAGATTGTGCACTAGAGACATCTTGTGGGTTACTCCCTTATATGTTTTTAAGTTGTATCTTGATATGGTTGATGTGGGGGAAGGAAGGCCTTTATATCTTGGTCAGTGAATCCTGGTTGATGGGGGTGTTGATAATGGGTCATATGCGTCCTAAGCCGTGTTACGTTATGAGCCATATCACGTCTTGAGCCGAATTGCCGCTATACGCCGCAGTGTTCGAGAATGCTGATGCATGGGAACCTAACGTACAGGAACGTAATGGTACCATTCAGATTGTTGTGTCGAGTATGAATAACTTTAGGCCATGTATGACTTGAACCGTGTTACATCTTGAGCCGTATAACGTCTTGAACCAAACTGTCACTATACGCCGTAGTGATCGAGAACGTTGATGTACGGGAACCTAACGTACGGGAACATAATGGTGCCATTCAGATTATTGTATTTGATATGTTAACTTTGGGCCATATATGTCCTGAGCCATGTTACGTCCTGAGTCGTATCACGTCTTGAGCTGAACTGCCGTTATATGCCGTAGTGATCGGGAACGTTGATGGATGGGAACCTAACGCACGGGATCATAATGGTGCCACTCAGAATTCGATTGGTTGATTTATAATCGGGATGGGTTATGTTGAGTTGTCTTTCATGATTCTAAGTCTAGGGCGTCCCTGGTTGCCATTTTCAAAAATATTTTCAGACGAATTCCCCTTGTGCACCCTGGGCATGTCCCCAGTGTTTGAAATGGTTTACAGATAGTATTGGGCACTATGGGTTCGTTCCTAGCATTCCGATTTGATGATTTAGACTTTGGGATGATGCTAAACGGGCATTCTTATTTTTAAGGTGGGTATTGCATGGTTATAATTTTGGTCAGGATTTGGACTAAGGATGTTATTGGACACCCCACGCCGTTGCCATTGAGTAAAACAGTTGTGGCATGACTCCCGGTGAAGTGGTTACTATTCATAACGAGGCGAGAATAGGTTTGGTGATCAGAGTCCCATCAAGTCTACTCTAGGGCTTCTCGGTGTGGAATCCCTGTTATAATCTGGGTGCATGTTGGGTTGGGCATCTGCATTCATCACATCTCATATGCACGTGTTTATTAACTTACCTGCTATCCTGTCATAAATTTATCTGTCTCCTTGACTATAAACTGTACTGCTGTTAAATGGTATTTGTTGTGGTGATTTTGTGCCATGAGATTAGTTAGGAGGTTAGAGTGTTTTGCTTCTAGGCTTTAGCTCATGGCATTCATGCCACAGGTGTGGAGGAGTTCTTGGAGGAAGTCATCCCAGAGGGAGAAGAAGAGTTTGAAGAACAAGGTGAGTTCCAAGAGCACGTGG
>JAULJZ010158149.1:0-27699 GCA_032270985.1 Heliamphora pulchella | reverse complement strand
TATTTCTTTTGTTAATAGTCATCTCCATCAAGTTATACAAGTTTCCAATTTGGATAGCAGCTTTCTATTTATGAACCCATATGCCATGACTACAAAAACCAAGTCTGGTGGAAGTTCAAAATCAGCATTACTTGCAAATAGATTAGAAGAAGTTGAGATTGATCAACTACTTTTAGTTCCTTATAATGTTGCGTAACTATCTTAGTACTTTATTTATTCTTTTCATGTTATATTGTGCATTTGAATTATTTCATCTCATTTTTGTGACTTATTCAAATTTAGGTACCATTAGATATTATTAGTTATTGATCCATCATTGATAACAGTGTACTATATTGACTCACTTCACAATGAAATTAACTCAAGTTTTAAAATTATAACAAGCACGTAAGTTTGGAGATTTTTGTACATCATAGTTAGAGCTTTTTCGTTTATTTAGTGATTAGTTAAAATGTTATTTTTCTTAAGTGCTCCCAAAATCTATGAAACTACAAAGAATAGGAGAAGGACAAATTCAATTTGGAAAATAGTTTAGATATTAATTTTATTTAACGTTTGAATGTTTTAGCAGTAATTTGTAAAAAAAAAAACTAAAATTATTCTTGTATATGTAGTGTCCCCAACAACCAACAAATGTGGAATGTGAATTTTATGTAATGAGGTTCATGAAAGATTTGATTAAAAATAAGAGCATTTTAAGGAGACCAGATGTAAGTTTAATTTTTTACTTCCTAGTGTTATTTGTAATTACTATACTAATACAATTTGTTGTTAACTATTTTTATTTTTTTTACATGAACTCTTGCAGTTCAATGGGAAAGACTTTTACATGGAAGCTGAACTTGATGAAGTGCAAGTTGAATTGATCAATTTTATTTTAAATAATATGAGTTCCTCTTTACAAGGTATTCTTCTTATAGCAAAATCATTTAACTATATATCTTGGAGTTAACCCCATGCATAATATTGTTCTTTTAGCAAAACCATTTATATATGAATTGCGTGTGACATGAAGCTTATGTGATGACCAGTAAAGAATGGTAAGAGAAAGATACCCAGAGCCTCTGGTGTTCCATGATGGAAGGCTAGCTTTCTTACTCACTCAATTGGCAACTCTTTCACGTGGCTTCTCTCAGGCATATTTTTAGCTATTTTTAGACTCTTTGTGGGCATTTTCTAGCCATTTTTAAACTCTATTGTGAAAATTTTCCTCCCCTACAAGATGGTTATTTTTATGGGGAACTTAAAGTGTGATGTGGACCGGAGTATATTGAACAACATTTTTTTAATCTTAATTTGGAATATGTACGAGTTATATTATGAAATATATGAGTTTTTTAGCATTTCTTATATATGATGTGTATGATTGATTGTTGATATTTGTGATGAAAATATTGGGTCAAGTTCAGCTGTGTATAGTGGATAGGTTGTGTACATCTTTTGCTGCTCTGATATTATAGCTAGTGTTATGCTGGATCGGTTGTGTACAATTTTTACAGCTTATAGTTGTGTTATAGCTTATGGTGTGTTGCTCTGATACTATTGCGAAAGCTAATAGTTTAAATGCAGATTGTATATATTTTGTCTCGATTTTTGACAGAGATTAAAAGTGTTTTTCATCCCAATTTTTGACTGAGATTAAAAGCATTCCTTTTCTCAGTTTTCAATTGAGATTAAATGTGAGATCCTGACCTGTTTTATTTTTTAAACGACTTTAGTGTTGATGGAGTTGGCGTTAACACTTGACCTTGGTGACGTTTTAGGTGAATATTTGGGCCTGTATATGGATCTGCGAGCTTTTTCAGTCGGCAAGAGAGTTTAGTCGACTGAGGGTGGCAATCTAGTCGACTGACCTAGACACTGGAAAATGTTCGTGGATTCCATTAGCTTTTCAGTCGACTAAGGGTGGCAATCCAGTCGACCGAGTTGAGTCGGTGGTGTTTCAGTCGACTGATGGGGATGGCTCAGTCGACTGACTTAAGGCGGTAGAGAGTTTTTAGGATTTTCAGTAGCTTTTCAGTCGACTGAACTTGGGGGTCCACTCGACTGACTTCCTGTGTTTGAGCGTGGCCTATAAGTATCAGCCTTTTGGAAGATATTTTTAGATCTTGCTTTTTCTAAGATAAGTTTCACATAAAAGCTCCACATTCTTTCTAGTTTTTGGTGGGCCCAGGGCTTAGTTTTTGGCAAGCGGATAGCTGATTCTTAGTATACGTGCCGAGAGCTTTGTGTTCATCCAGACGAAATCTCGTTTTGTCGAGGTTCATTTTTTAAGGTGTCGAGTTTTTAACTCAACGAGGTAGGATCCTAGATTATCTTGTCATTAAAGGGTGCTACGTGCGATTATATGCTTTTCTACCATGTGAAAATGCTATAAATGTTAGATGTTGTGTTTAAACCATGTTTATTCGGGCAAAAAGCATATTTTGCATATTTTATGGTTTATTACGTATTGTGGACGCGTGAATGTCTGTGGTTTTCACAAAGGTGGTTGAAAACTAAGGGATTTATGTAAGTCTTGAAAATCGTGGTTTTGAGGTTCGGAGCTAACTCTTAGGGTTGAGTCTCATTTTTAAACATTTTGGTAGAAACGGTAGAAACATTTTAAAAATATTGTTTGGTCTCCATGGCTAATGGATAATGTGGCGGAATGCCGTTGAACGTTTTGTATCTGACTGTGTGTATTTACAAACGTTTTCGTAGTCGAGCTACGTGCTGGTTTTAATGATTTGATAGATGTGCCATGACAGTGCATGTGTATTTGGGTCGCCATTGCTCCTCAGTGAAAGTTCAAAAACTTTGCGCAAATAGGTACTTCACTCATTCGGGTTAATCCCCGTAAAGAAATAGTTGCCCCTGTGTGAGGCGTGCGTTGTCGTGACTTTGTATAGAACTTGTCATTACCTAGCAAGTCTTTGTATGGCATGGGTACAGAGTAATGGCAGGAGTCTATAGTTGTTACTTTTATCCCAGGTGTGACAGAGTCGGTACATAGGGATCATTGTCGGTTGTGTGAACCGAGTGAAAAATAACGTTTTATTACTGTTCTTCTTTAACTGTTTGACGTTATTTGTATTGTTTGAAATGCGTGATTTTAATGATGGAAAATCGTTTTGAGGCTTGTGTGAGTAGGATGAAAACTTATAGTTTTGAGAAGTGAAATCGTTTTGAGGCTCGCGAGGTTGGGTTAATTTTATGCTATGTGATTACATATCCTACTTTACTGCATTATAGTCTGTTTTTATTGGGTTTCGGCTCACGTTGTGGGATTTGTGAAAACTTTTTTCAAGTGAGTGTAATCTTGCAGGTTGATCTTGAGGTGCCCGGAGGTGGTTGATGACAAGACTTTTTTTTGCTTGTCCTTGTATACCGTTTGTATATGGATCATGTTTGATGTATCATGTTTTAGATTTGAAAGCTTGGGTAATGTTATTCTTATGGCTGTGGGCTGATGTATGCATGATATATGAGAAAGAGACTATAGGTTGGTTGTTGTTTTTCGTAGTTTCTTATTACAGTTTTCGTTGGTTGGTTCAACGTTTTATAAAAAGGTTTTTCGATTGGTTTATGCTTTATATAAATTCTTGTACTTCGAAAAAGATTTTGGAATGACTTATGTTTCTTTTTAAAAGTTATTTCTTTACTCAAAATGTGTGTTTTGTTTCAAAAGCTTGACATTTGGGGCCGTGACCCTAGCCTCTTGGGCTACTCTTTTAAATTAAATAAACCCTCGGTAGTGCGTTTTATAAAGGTTTAAACCTCATTTTAGCATTATGATTTTTGATCCGTTTGTGTTTGGGCAATTTTGGTAGATCGTAGTATCCCAAAACGGTTGTTCGTGGGCTTTTTGCATAACCCGATGTTTGGAGCGTGATATTAAACGTATATTTATCTCGGTTTTAGATCGATTTTTTACCGAGATTAAAATTTTTTTTACCTCTGTTTTGGATCGCTTTGGTCTCGATTTTTTGCCGAGATTACAATTTTTTTATCTCGATTGTTGACCGAGATTAAAAACAGTTTTTATCTCAATTTTTGATCGAGATTAAAAGTACGCATTTTTAAATCCCACCGAGAAAGATCTCGATTTGTAACCGAGATCGATTCAATAAGATCTCAATTAAAAACCGAGATCTATTACAATTAATGTAGTAGTGCAATGGCGACAAAGGGAGGTGGCGACTCCGGCGTTAGTGCTGGATGATGAATGATGCAGCGGTGGTTTGGTCGCGGTGGCCACGGCAGCTCTCCTTCTCTTTCATGAACTTCCTTTTCTGCATCTTTTTTTTGTTCGAAGCTTTCCCATTATGGATGCATTTCTCAAATTTTGTTGTGGTTAAAGACACCTGGCGCTTACATGTTAAGCTGCATGTAAATGTGTTGGAAAGTGGCACCGTGTGGTGCAATTTCTAACGTATACAATTTGATGTAAAATTTTAGTTCTCAAAAATTTTTCAAAAATTTCGTATAAACGTTTAATGTATTTTTATGATTTATTATATAGTCGAAATTTTTACGAAAATTCTCAAAATTCAAAATTTAGTTTTATTTTAAATTCTTGATTATTGACTATTTATAAGTTGTTAGATTTTAAGTTTCGATTTTCGAATAAATTATAAGTATTCTCAGGAATTTTGATTCGATTTACTCTACTAATTAATTATTGGTTATTTATTTTTTATAATTAGCTACCGAATATTACATTATTTTGGAAAGCTTGACCGGCTGAAAAAATTAAACTTGACATGTGTTTTATTTCTATTGAAAGCTAAGGTACAGGTTATTACAATGGAAACTTGAACCATATAGACACTTGGGTTTTATTTAAATTGGGCTTTTTGTGATTAGGCCTTTTCTTTTTAGTTTTGGACTTTAACCCGATAAGTTCTCGACATAATATTATTTATTCTACATACATTTTATTTCAGGGTTTTACAAATTCTAAGAAAAACAATTGCTTCTATTAATGTTTTATAGCACTATTCAAAAATACAGTGTATTACTGTCGCGATTGACGTCGGCGCCACCATTCTGTGGCTCAACTGACCAAAATCATGGACTGTGGACATGGTGGTGGTTGTTATTATTGGCATGCTTCGCCGGATCAAATTTACCGCTAAAGCCGGTGGAGATCTCCGAAGGCATAACGGGGTGCTCTGAAAAATTCCCCAACTTTTGGTCATGAAACAGCGGTGGCAGTGGCGGTGGCGAGTCGCCAGGAAAAAAAAAATAGGCATAAATTTTTCATTCTTTGTAGAGAGAGAAAAGAGCTTGTTCACTCCTGCATTTTTTTTATGGGACGTTTTGTTGAACAATGAAAATATGAATAAGATGATGAAAGGGTTTGGGTTTGCCCTACGGATCGTGTTTGGTTGTGAGAAAAGAAATTCTTATATTGTTTTGGGCATTGTTTGACCTGATTAGACTTGTCTCAATACGATCCTTATCTCAACACCTTTCTAACGATATATTATTTTCGTAGTTTGAATGTAAATTGGAAGAGATATAATAGATTAAGTCTTTTTATCCGAATTGATTATTTCTTGAATCCAAACAGTCTTACAGTCAGTTATCCAGGACGAAGACAATGCACAACGAGGTGGCGTTGTATGCTGCGTTTCATTCTAAGGCCTTGTTTGGTTGCCTAAAATGAATGATTACTTTCATTGGCTCATGCTCGTATAAAATCCGATTTGAGCATGGTTTTGATTTAGTAGACTTGAAATTTAATTTTTATTTCCTGTCAAGTGTTTAAATTTTTTTAAAATATGAAAAATTTAATAGTAATTTCTATGGATTATTTTATTGCAGGAAAATTAAAAAAATACTATAAATTTGTGAATTTATCACAAATTTTTGTTGGATGATCTGAAATTAGTTGCCAATTATATGAGCATATTTTGTCACTTGTATGTGCGTCATTTTATGTACGAATAATAATTGTGATAATTATTGTTTATTTACATATTTAAAAGAATTTTGTTCATATTTCATGTATATTCATCAAATCAATATTTTTAAAATTGATTTGGTTGGCTCGGTATGAATAGATATATGTGCCCGTATTGTTAAACTCGTGTATTGTGAGGTTTGGTCAATATTTATTTTATTTCTTTGGGCTTAATTTGGTTGTTATACTTATATCTATTTTTGGATTGAGTAAGAATCATAATATTATTTTTAGAATGTTGCGTGTTTGGATTTGGCCTAAATACATGTTTATGCCCTATGTTGTGTACAATTAAATTCTTATTGGATTTAATAACAAGCTTAAGTTTAATTTTCGTGTTTAGTTGTTCTTAAACAGTTATGCCATACAAGGTAATTATTAAAATTAGTATGTGAATTTAATTTATGTTGTAGTGGATATCGAATTATTTAGAAACATATGTGGTTGTCATTGCACTAAGTATAAAATTATTATTTAAGAGTGCAATTTGTTGATTCTTGCAAAATGGAGAAGTTTATTATTTGATAAATGATTTGTGGGGACTTATCTCTTAAAATTTAACAGATAAATTTGCAAATCTCTTTTGATGAAAAGAGATGGAGTGACATATTGTGTTGTCACTAGATTATGAGTTTATAATAATTATGCGTAAATAGTTATGACAGTGATTTTTGTCCAGATATATGAATCATGTCATAAACTATAGTGATTATGGTGATAAGATTTTTGATTACCACATAAATGTGAGGAACCCTAAAATAAAGGGTAAATTGGTATAATTTGAATATATGCAAGCTTAGAGCTGCAATTATATCATGGAATTCATCAAATTAAATGTATATAATATGGTTCATAATGGAATCTGAGTTTATCGCTTTAGATAAAACATGAAAAGAAGCAAGTTGCTTCAAAGTGATGATATTCTAATGTGGTTGTACATTGTGCCAACGAATTACATTTATTAATTGTAAGGGCACAAAATATGTGTAATAGTATATGTGTAATGGTAAGTCTCGACATAATTGTCATAGATACAATATTGTAAAATAACTACTCTCAAATGAAGATATTATAATTGACTATAAATAGTCAAAAAATAATATACGAATCCACTAACCTAAAAAGTTGAATGGAGAATTAGTTAAAAAATCATCGAAGGGAATGGAATTAAAGGCTATTATGTAAAGGTCTCTACAATGACAACCCAACCTAGCTGACTGGGGATCCAAAGATTTAGATTCAATGGGACAACCGAATTGTGAGGGACTGAAAGATCACAAAGGAGAACTCCTCCTACCCAGTCCTATGATGAAACAATGATCCTGTAATATTATTTAAGATAAACTTGCTTTTAATGATTCTTATACCTTGAAAATTCAAGTAGAGTATAGCAGGATACTCTTAATAAGAAATCACCTATATGAGTGTGAAGTGGGGCTGTTTCCATGAGAATTGGTAAGGCTAAATTTTCTAGAGCACTCATGAATACTAGAACCTGCTTAGGGCCAAAATGGGCACAATCGTGAGAATCAAAAACTGTGTTAAGGAAGATTCTGTGTGACATTCTATTGTCTTAGCTTACACAAACAGCTGAATAGTTCGAGACATCACGTCCATTGATTAGTCAGTAAGTCTAATAGTTTATCATAGAAAAAGGTGCAATGCAACAAACCACCTATCCTTATACATGAAATTTTTGCTTGTACTCTCTTTGTGTCAGCATAGTCTTGCATTGTCGTTTGCCTTGTGAATCCAATCAATTTTTATTCACGTGGACATGAATAAAAATTGGATGAAAATGCTAATTTAATAATTACCATATTATGGGTGTCTTTTGGTGGCATCTATTCGTATGAATAGGTGTGTTCTTTTATTTTGTGACTATTCTGAATAGTCACGAGTTTGTTTATATATATCAAGTTCCTCTTTGGGGTTTTGATGCATACAGTTTACATGGTTCATTGCATTTTGTGTGTCCAAATCCGTGTTAGAAGAGTACAAAGCATAGTTTGATTTGCCAAGCTATAGAGACCCAGTCCCTTTTAATTTATAAAGATTGATTAAAACATGTTATGATACTTTTGGTAGAAAAATGGTTAAGTGTTTAATTGTGTGTAAGAGTTAAAATTTAACCATGGTAATGATGAATGATGATAATTGTATGCTTGTTAATGCATCAGAACAATTATTGTGAGTTGTCTAGATGAGCTATGAAGTGTTTGGTAGAAAATTCAAAACTTATATATATATTCTTTTCTCGAATTCTCTCTCAGCGAGGGCTGTTCGAGCAGCCATGGGTCTGTTCGAACTGATTATCGACAAAGAGTTTTTAAAATCCACAGGTTAAGCCATTTCATTTCATTCTTTTTACTCCTCTCTCTCTAAAACTTGATATTAGGAGACCCTCTAGAGCTTCATTGGGCTCCTTGCTATCCTCCATTGGTGGATTCATTTTTCTTTTCATTGGTTCTATACCGTTGGGAAATTGTCACCCGCGTTGGAGGCTCCATTTCTATCCATTAGTTGGTGATTGGTGATGTTGGAGCTTGTTAGAGCCTTCATTCTTGTGGTTTAATCATCAAAGATGTAGGATCTATGACTATTGTTGAATATTTCATGGATATGAGTTGTATATATTTGTGTATCTATATAAAGATATGAAAATCTATGTTCTTGAAACCTTAAGTTAGGATTTAATGTTAAAGCATGCTAGATCTCAGGTTTATGGATGATTTAAGATGAATCTGTCATGTTGTTGTTGTTAGAGATGAATTCATTGAAAAATGATGAGTTAGAATTTTAGATTGGGTTAACTCTTGAAGAAATTAGAGCTTTTCGGTTAATAAATTGAAATGATTAAATTGACTCGATATTTGGAAAATTTGTGGCGGTATTACCCTATTTGAGCATAAACTCTATGAACGTTGATGAAATGGAGAAATCATGAGTGATAAATTGAGGGCTTTGAACAAATCATGTGAATTCTTGTAAAATGTAAGAATCATGAGATGCTTATTGGGGTTTTGATCTAATTTAAGCTGAATATGTGAAATATGTAAATTTGAGTAATTGTTAATGATGTTAACCCTATGTGTGTTAGGTGTTAATGAGAAAAACCATGTTTAGGTTGGACTCGTGCTTGGGATTTTGGAAATGATAAAATAAAATGACTGATTTTAGATCCACGGATCGTTTAAGTTAGGTTTGAATAACTCCTCGGTGAAAGATCGAAAACCTGCGCAGATTAGATGACCTATTCATCGGCTAATAATCGAGAATAAAGCATTAGTCATGGAGGGTAATATAATGCATCGTTACTTAGCAAGCCTTACAACATTCAGTCAGTAGTAGCACGACATGGGTCTATAAGCTTATCCGAGGATGCAGGTGTATGTGGGTGTGTGTGTGTGTGTGTGTGTGTGTGTGTGAAAGATTGAGAACTTGTAACGGTTGAATTGATAAGGATATGAAAGACTAAAATGGTAGTGTTGTGTATGAAGGGGAGTTGGTTTTGCATATGAAAAACCGGTTATGTGAATGAAAATTTGTTAAAAAAGAAAATTCGTTGTTGGATAAAACTACATATGCATTTCACATAACCATCCTCGCATGTCATACATTTGTTCATTTTTAGTTTATTTCCTATGAGTCTCGGCTCATGTTGTTTAAATACATTTCAGGTGATAGTGGAAAGAAAGCTGCGAAATGAGAAGTATGCTCATGGGGACCCTTTTGTGTAGTTTTTGTAGAATTGCAGATTCTTTGGATATATCTTTTGAGAATTAATTAGAATTGTGAATGTAATTCTTTTTGGATACTTTGGATTATGTATTTTTGGTTGAAGTAACACGTTTTGTAAGGCCCTAAAGCCATGAATTCATGACATGTATGCATCTGAGGCCATTGGGCTCGTGATTTAGGTTAATTCCTTGGTTTTGAATGAAATACTGTAGGGACCTGGACCCATTCATTTTTGAGGATTTAATCAAAACTTGTTTTGAAACCTTCGGTGGAATATGGAAAAATGTTAATTTTGAGAGAGAATTAAAAATTTAATCATGTTAATGTTTGGTGATGATAATTGTCTGCTTGATAATACATGAGAATAATTATGGTGCGTTGTTGAGACAAATTTTGAGGTGTTCGGATCAAAATTTGGGCTATATATATAAATATATATGTATGTATATATTTATTTATTTATTTGTTTGGAGTGCCTACAGCGGGTGACTGCTCGAGCGGTCATGGGTCTGCTCGAGGAGACGGTCGGCAGACAACTTTTTAAAAGCGCAAGTTAAGCTTCTTTTCTCATTCTCTCTTCTCCCCTCTCTTTCTAAAACTCAAACCCTAAACCCTATAATCATATTTGGAGCTCCCTTAATCTCCTCGTACCCTTTGTTGATGGATTCCTCTTATTCTCCTCTCGATTATAGGTCGTTGGAGGATTAATCTACGCATTGGAAGCTTCCTCATCACCGAACGATTAGTGATTTGCTTCATTGGAGCTTGTTAGAGTTTGGTTTCTTATGAATTTGTCGTCTAACAGGTAGGATCTAAAACTAATATTAATTTATATGAGTTGTATATTTGTTGGATTCACATAAAAGCATGATAGATATATGTTTTTGGAATCCTAGGTTGGGGGTTCGGTGTTAAAGCATGATATTAATGGGTTTAAGCATTATTTATGTTAAACCTATCTCACTATTATTGTTAGAGATGCATCAATTTGGAAAATGAGGAGTTAAGGTTTTGGTTAGGTTAAACCTTAAACAAATTGGGGCTTTTTGGTTGGTGAACTCAAATGGTTAACTTAGCTTAATTTTTGGTAAATTGGGGGTTCTGTTAACCTCTTTATATATAAATTCCATAAATTTTGAGAAAATGTGAAAACCATAAAATGGTCGGTTGGAAATTTTGAACAAGTTATACGAATTTGATGAAATGTGAAAATCACGTAATGATTAATTGAGGGTTTTGGATTAATTAAACACGAATGTAAATTGAATGAGAACAAAGTGTGTTTTTAAATGGCTTAACTCTAAATGTGTTAGGTGTTGACGAGAGGAACCATATTAGGGTTGGACTCGCGTTGGTTTAATCTAAATGATCTAATTAAAGTACCATATGAATGGGTTAGATAATTAAGTTTGGGGACGAGTTACTTCTCGATAAAAGATAAAAAAATTTTGGAATGTAAGGTAGGCCCTTCATTTGGGTTAATTCCCGTAAAAGCGTGCTCTTGGGTAGCCCACCCATCGATATTTCTGAGAGAAATCAAAAATATGTGCTCTCCATGACGTGCTATAAAATGAGTATTTATCCATTGGGCCTCGCGTGGCCTGGTTTGATAACTACGCCTTGGTTTATAGGCGCCGTCTGGATTTTGGTACTTAATTAAATCAAGAATAAGAGCTGGTTTGTGTTTAAAGAACCTTGGTTAATAATTGAGAGAAATTGAAAGTATAAAAATCATGAATGGAATTGGGTTTGCAAAATCTTAATTGAACGGTTGGAAATTGTGGTAAATGTGGAAGGTAAATGGGGAACATGAAAACATTGAAATGGTTTGAAAAGAATTAGAAAGTAAAAGGGCTAAAACCATGGTATTGTGTTTAAAAATGGAGTTGGTTTGCTTATAAAAATCCGGTTATGTGAATGAAAACTTGTTTGAAAATGAACTTAGTTTTTGGATAAAACTACGTGGTGCATCTCATATAACCTTCCTCGCATGTCATGTATTTGTTCATCCTAAGTTTATTTCCTATGAGCCTCGGGTCATGTTGTTTAAACGTATTACAAGTGACAAAGGGAAACATATAATCAAATGAGAAGAACGGTCGTGGTGACCTATTGGGTTATTTTAACTATAGTTGTATATTGTCTTTGTAATTATTTTGTTATTCTCGAGAGTTGTATTTGGGTTAGTGGAACCCATTTTGTAATGCCCTAAGGTTATGGATTCATGACTTGTATGCATGTGAGATTGTCGAGATCTTATCAAAGTTGATTTCTCAAATTTTTGTATGAAATTCTATGGATTAAAAGGTTGGTTTTTTTTTTTAAAGTTTTTGTGAAGTGGGAAGTCATTTCAATGTTAAATATATGTTTACATCACACTTTTGTTTATTTAAAATCATGTTCAAAAGATGAGAAAAATGGGTGACTTTCCAACACTTAGAAAATTTTTTAAGATTTTGGATAGTTTGCTCTCGGGTGTCTCACCGCTCGAGCAGTGGGAAGTCCGCTCAATTGGACTCTGCTAGGTGGCACATTTTTGAAACATTGTTTTAAAAAGGGTTCTTATTAGGTACCATTGGGCATCCCTTGGGGTACTAAATGGTATATTTTGGGAATCATTTGCAAGTATAATACTTATTGTTATTCTCATCTTTTATAAAAAGATTTGGCATCTTGCTTCATTCTACCGAGAGAGAATTATTTTACAAACTCTTTTGGTTTAGGAGCTCTATAAACAAGGTTCTTATCTTGTAATCCGCTTTGATTTTTATTGTTTAAAAATTGGAGCATTACAGATTGGTATCAGAGCTATAGGTTCGAATACATAGGAACTTTGAGAATGGTTTATCCATTATGTGAGAGCTTGCATTGATGCGTGACATTCATGTATTAGTGTGATTACATGAAATATCTATGGACTGACTTGGTGTTTGCATGCTATGTGGTACTTGGGTATGGAGGTTGGATCATTGGGATGATGTGTCTTTTTCTTGGGATTCCAGTCGACTAGTTTGGGGTTTGAGTTAGAAATGCGTTTGGCCGACGTCCATTCTAATAAGAAATCCAAACGAGTTACTCAGATTGGTGTGCCATTCCCAAAGGTTCTCCTTGGTATGCGGATATGTCTTGATGCGATAAGACCTTGCGATGATTAATATGTTTACATGACTTTAGAATGATAAGTCAAATTTTACTTGGATGAGTTTTATGATGCCTTTTCTATAGAAGTTATGTCTACAGGGCTAGGGTGAGGTTGTAGTCAGGATCGTGGTATGAGTTATGGAAGTGCGACTGGGTTTTCGTTGATTGCTACGGCGATAAAACTCATGAGTTGAGTGTTGATCGCTTTGTGCATGGTAGAACTTGCTTGTAAGTTGTGATAACCACATGAGATGGTGTTGGCTTTAGTTAGTTGCCTGTTGTACTTTCGTATTATTATGGTTTGTCCCAGTGTTGTTGAAGCATGAATAATTGGTTGATCATTGTAAAGAACTTTTCTTGTGGAGTAATACTACTGAGAAGTGAGTCGCATTACTAGTGACCTTACAGTTAGATGTGGTAGGGTATTTGAAACCCCTTAGAGATTATTTTTTATGATTGGGATATGTGATCTAGTTTTGGACGGATTGAGGATTATGTACGTCATGAGCCATGCTTTGTCTTGAGCCGTGAACTCGGGAATGGGGTATGGACAAGAACATAGTGAATGGGAGCCTAATAATCATTGGTCTAACGTATTTCAAAATTTCTTGACATAAATAATTTTGGGGGTATCCCTTACCCTGTGGTTGTTCGTAGTCATAGTGACATCTTGTAGTTTTGAAAGCCTGTTTAATAAACTCTTATATTTTTTTCCTAGCATGATGCTAAGCCATGTTGCTTATTGAGATTCGAGAGTTGGGTTACGGGTGCGTAAGCTCAGATAGGTGCTTGGTGGGTTAACCATAAGGCCGCAGACGTGTTGGAACATGTATTGGTTTTGGTTAGTATTCTAGTGTGCGACAAGTATAGATCCTTCTGGAATTTTATGAGAACAAAGGGTAGTGGTTTTGATCATTGTCTTCATATTTAGGAGATCGTGTTTGAGGACTGCGTTTGGTGAGTACAGGGGTGTTCCTGGGCGAAGTTGAGATGTGAGTAGTATCAGATCTTTTACTAGACGACATGGTTGCTTTAGTGTCTCCCATGCAAGTGCTAAGCGCATGAGA
Organism: Heliamphora pulchella; assembly: GCA_032270985.1. Classification (NCBI taxonomy): domain Eukaryota; kingdom Viridiplantae; phylum Streptophyta; class Magnoliopsida; order Ericales; family Sarraceniaceae; genus Heliamphora; species Heliamphora pulchella. The sequence continues at coordinate 13,800 of JAULJZ010158149.1, read as the reverse complement.
TTTGAGAAACCCACGAGGGGTGTTAATGGTGTAGTTGGCCTAGTGCTTTAATGGTGTGTCATGAGTGTGATGTTTCTTAAAGGGATATAAGTTGTTTATGTTTGAATCTGGGATTAGAGATGGTTATGTTGTTTTAACCTTTGGGATGAAATGTGTAGTAAAGTTAGACAATGTACCTTAATGGTTTGAGTAACTTAGGGTTGGTAGACGAAAATCGTGGATCCCAAAATGTATGCAGTTGTTTTTATGCTTGGATAGTGGAAGTGTGGATGATGTTTGTATAGTCGTGGGAGTTATGGGTAACTTTGGGTGAGAAGTCTCAAATTTGACCTTCCTCGATTAAGCATCTTACACTTTCTTTGTGGGTTTTCCTAAGCAGTGAGCTCAACGCTGTGACGTGGTTGTTGTTTACCTGTTGGGAGTCAGGTTAGTGTAGCGCAACCTTGTGAGGTGAGACCTTGGTGTAGTGGGAGTGTTTGGTGTTGTGCTTCTATGTATGCCTGGTAACAAACTTATAATCCTATGAGACACATTATATGGGGCATAAAGAAGTTAATGGCGTTCGAGGTGTATGAACGGGGTCTGAACTTGAGAACCAGGTGTGACGAGTGGTATAATTATCGTGATTGGGGTCAACAACATTTATATGGTGGTAGTCGATGTCAACTTAAGGACAAATGGATAGTGTTATGGCGCCTCATCCTCCGGGCACGTCGGGACATACATAAATATAAATATAAGAATATACTAGCCATACATTTATATTTACATACATTAGTTATTACATCATAAACGAGTTCTGAACCGTTCAAAATTACATAACTATTGTAGTTTCACCAAGAAATTTAAAAAATTACGCTAAGCACGGAAAAAATTGAATATAAGAACAAAAGCAGAGATCTTGACTCCTCAGAATGCATCAGTGGGATCCATGTGCTCTTGGAACTCACCATGTTCTTTCAATTCTTCTTCTCCCTCTGGGTTGACTTCCTCCAAGAACTCCTCCTCACCTGTCGCAAGAATGCCATGAGCCAAGGCCCAGAAGCAAAACACTCTAACCTTCTAACTAATCTCACGGTACAAATTCACCACAACACATACCATATAATACCCAGTACAGTTTATAGTCAAGGAGACAGATAAATTTATGACAGGATAGTAGATGAGTCAATAAACATGTACATATGAGATGCCGTGTATGTAATGCAGATACCCAACCCAATATGAACCCAGATTATAACAGGAATTCCACACCGAAAATCACCAGAGTAAACTTGATGGGGCTTTGATCACCAAACCTATCCTCGCCTCGTTGCGAATAGTAACCGCATCGCCGGGCATCATGCCACAGCTGTTTTACTCAATGGAATCGGCGTGGGGGCGGGCCAACCAATAAAATCATCCATCCTTATCCGGGCCAACCAAAATAATCAAAGTAACAATGCGCAACAATCCCACATTAAGAACCAGGATACTCGTTTGGCGTCAACCCAAAGTCTAAATCATCAAAACCAGAATGCTAGCAACGAACCCATGGGGCCTAACAATCTCCATAAACTATTTCAAACATCGGGGATGAACCCAGGGTGTATAAACCAAAACCATTTCAAACACCGGGGATGCACCCATGGTATATAAACCAAAACCATTTCAAACACTGGGGACGCCCTAGACTTAGAATCAAGAACAACGATCTCAATACAGCCCATCCCAACAACGGTTTGCACAAATGGACTCCAATATGCCAGGATACAAATGAAAATGCCAATGATATATGGTATGGATCTCAAATACAACCATCTATAGCATGACATCAACTAGCATGGCAAGATTCATGGTACAACGCGCAAAGCATAAGGTACAAATATATGAAGCACAAGCTACAATTCTCAAGACATGAGTCAACATGATAGCATTAATTCTAAATCATCATACATTCATTTAAAAACACTAATTAACTAATTCAAATCAATCATCATATAAAAACTCGGGTTTCATAGTAAAGGGTACTCAACATACACTTAGCAACTTTTAAGGCTAAAAATCAAGTATTAAATTAAAAGTGCCGACAAAGTTTTGGGGTATCAAGACTTGGAATAAAGTTATGGTTTTTGAACATCATTTAGATAAAAATATTTTTTACAACTTTCATGTTTAACACCAAGACCAAAACCTAAGGCAAAAGGGTAAACAAAACATCCTAAGTAAAAATGGTTCAGCACTTTTCTCAAAATTTTTTCAAAAATATGCTTCTGTTGGTCTTGGACTTGAGGTATCATATCAGGTCCAAATGATCCCATTTGTGAGTATATTTTAGTTCAACATGTCTTCTACAAGTTTCATGTTTAGAGTTAAGGGTAGTTGTTTGGAACAAGTTAGACTTTTTGGCCATTTTACCAAATAGGTTCTGTCAGCCTCCAAAACTCAGCAGAGCCGGTTTTGAAAAGAGGATTTGAAACAGTTTTGGGGTATCATCCCAAGGCTTTAAGGTCTGATTTTTGGATGGAATGTATTTCAATATGTTAGCTACAATGTTCATGTAGACCACCTTTGGAATAGGTTACTAAAAATAGGAGTTTTGGGTTACACAAAAATATGTGATAGAAGTGTCCCCTGAGGCCTGAAACTCAACTGAGACTTTCAAAGGGGTTTTGACCTAAAAAAACTGAATATTTTGTGTTTAGGTTTGGTGGGTAGATAGATATATATGAATTTTATCTTTAACTTTCATTCTTTGACCAAAATTCGGATCTCACTTTAAGTTAGGGTTTCCAAGTCGGTAGTGTTGACTGGTCGAAAAATGACACACTTTGGTAAAATTGCAATATCTCGAGTTCTACTTATGAAAATGAGTTGAAACCAACTTTGGATGAAAGATAACACAAAAAATATAAATCTAGATATAAAAAATATGCTTAGATCAATTTGATACATTGAGTTATGGCGTTCCAAATTTCAGGGCAGAAACATCTATGTTCCCAAAAATCAAGTCTCTTAGGTTCCAAGTCTTCTACTTATGTCATGTCAAGTTTTTATTCCATTTCTTTGCATATTTGCATTTTAGACATTAATATCAATGGTCCAACACACTTAGAAGTCATCAAACTCAAAGATAATAACATACAACAACATCTCATATCACCTATAAACATAGCAGCCCAAAATTTCCAACTACGACGCCTTTTCGGTTTGATTTCGGTTCTCAATTCTTAGAGTTTTTAAAGGGATGTGTTGAGGGATATTTTGAGGAATATTAAACATAAGATTTAGAGATTTTACTTACTTGTTTGAGAGCTCAAAGGAGAGTGGAGGATGGATTTAGACTTAGCTTTTGAAAATCTCTTTGATTTCTTCCTTGTTTTACCTTTTTCTCCCTCAAACTCACCTTAACACTCAAGAGGAAAGAGGTCTCGTTTCTCTCCCTCACTTGCATGAAAATTTCATGTAGAGAAGATGGTGTTTGGCATCCTTTATATAGGCAATGTCTAGGGGTTATGGGGGGAACAAAAAGTACCCCAAAAAAAAACTTTTTTTCTTCATTTTAATTAATGAGATGTGAGATGATTTGAGATGTTTCCACTTTAGGGGGCTAAAAATCAGATATGGGGAAGATAACTATAGCTAGGGGTCTGTTCGGAGGACAAAAATCTGATCCCCTATCAATCAAGGGATTTTTCTCCATTTTCGTGCCTCTATTGTGCAAGAAAATGCATTAAAAGTTAATTTGATGTATCTTTTTGGTGTCTTTTTCTATTGAGACTTATTATTTTAGTATGTTTATCAGAAATATAGTATTCTCATGTATTATCATAGTTTTCATAGCAATTAATTAAACATATGTAGTCTTTTAAGTAAAATTAAGCTATTTTGGCAATATATGACTTTTTGACTTATTTTGTTGTGTATGAATTTCAATAATGATTTGTTTACTTTTGTTGATCTATAAGACTATATTATTATGTATATTACTTGTTCAATAAGTATTGGATCATCATATTGCTTAATTTAATACATTTCTCATCCTTTTAAGCTAAAAAGAAAGCAAAAAGCTACTTTTTGGCACTCTTCCCAAGTTGGTCGGCCACTAAGGGGTATTTTTGTCATTTTTGATTTTATTTTGTCCTTTTTTACTTAATTGTACTTAAATCCTTAATTTAGGGTATCCATGTATTAAAATTTAGATTTTTAAGACTTTTTGCTGTACTAAGGGCAAAATGGTCATTTTACCCTATTTATAATGATTTTTGATTTTTAACTCATTATTTCATGATATTTACTTCATTTATAATGTTGGGAGACTCTCCGGGTGCTAAGGTTTTGTTGCCTGAGTTTTGGACCTTTTTGGGGTTTTCGGGCCGAACTTAGGGTTTTCGATTCGAGTTAGGATTTTGAACCTCGTCCGTGCTTTATAACCTTGTGGACTATCCATCACTAATACTTAGGGTTTGGGCTAGGTCTTTACATGGGTCGTTATCAACCGGGTTGTTACAACTAGGGTCTGTACTAGGTAGTTACAAACTACCCCCTTAAACAAATTTCGTCCCGTATTTCATTGTATGGAAGGTTGAGGATGATTTACTATCATTGTGCCTTCTCATTCTCCAAAATTGTGTCCTTCTTTACTTGAGTCGTTCTTTATTGCAGGTGTAGATATGATTGAGCCCATATGTTCAGCACCTAAAGTAAAGGTTGTCTTGCCCTACTTAACATCTTAAACTAATTACTACCTAATCTTCAAGGATCATGTCACATAACTAGCTAACCCCAAAAAGTTCGTATCTCTGTCACGTTAGTTAGCCTCTTCCCATTAATTGTTGCTTCTACTTCTGTTGGGTCCACTTGAATTTCTTCTCCAGATATAACATGACCTAAAAACATCACCCGGTCCAACTAAAACTCACACTTACCAAGTTTTACATAAAACTTGTGCTTTCTCAAGATCTACAAAAAATTTTCAAATGTTTCCTGTGTTCCTCTTCACTCTGAGATATAACCGAATGTTGTTTATCAACACAATTACAAATTGGTCTAGAAAGCTTCTGAACACTCGATCCATCTGGTCCATAAACATAGCAAGCGCATTCGTTAACCCGAAAGGCATCACCACAAATTCATAATGTTCGTAATGAGTCCTAAAGGCAGTTTTGGGTATATCTGACTCCCGCACTTTTAATTTATGTTACATGACTCCAGTCTATCTTTGAGAACACGTTTGCTCCAAAACACAACTTATAACGAGTACGACTTCCACAAGTGATCTTATGTCTCTAAACTAGCCCACCAACGAAACTGAATTCGAACAATTTTCACTTCTGTCTGGAAAGACTGTCACTCTACCGAAAATCAGCTCATTGCCATATTCAAATGTACGCTGAAGACTACTTCCCGATCGACTAATGACTACTAACTCCAAATCATATCACTACCTTGTGTTGAACCACTCTAGCCTTACGACCATCAAGACTAATACCGTTACTTGTACCTAATGAGTCACTAGGGCTAAACATACCACACCGACTAAATGTTTCCCAGGTATATGCTTACCCATATGAATCTAATCACAACCTCATCACATATTTCCTTCACGTATGTACCACCCACCCTACAATCGTTTAACTGAACAGTATTAACTCCTGATTATAAAGTTTCTTATCATCATCACTCAATCCATTCACACATTTTCTACCACACAATCGAACCAAGAACTATTTTGGCACTTTAATTATTTTATCTTACCCACATTCTACCAAGACACTCGATTCACTCAAGGCCAATTACAAAAACCATATCCATGAATTTGTATAGTCTTACTTACGCTTTCACTCTCCTCATCAAAACACTTATTCCTCCTACGTACTCACATTGAGTTACTACGCAACTCCATAAGAAACAACAAAATTATATCACTCTTCAACTTCTCATACATAGAGTTTACATGCTCCCATAAGAAAATTCTTTCTCTATACTAGTAACATCTACTCTCCAATCTAAACAAACTTGCTCTAATGGGTCACATCACAAAAGGTTTTCAAAAGTAACTTCTTTGTGACTCACATCGATACCATAACGGAAACCGAATACCACTCCATAAGAGTTACATAGTCTAGACACCAAGCGAATACAAACTGATACTTTAAGAACCTATCATGTGAATAACTTGGTCTGTCTAAAATGCGCACTCCACCCTTCAAACAATCTTCAGCGTCAATGTGACTCACTATTTCCACAAACTCCTTGGCACCTAAGTCCTAGAATTGTTCATCTAAAGAGTTACCGGTCTTTGAGGTGATCTTGATAATCTTGATGATGAAGACTGTAATCATATGCTTCCATTTTTTTTTCTAGTCTTTCAAAGGGTTGCTCCATTCCTCTTGGCCTCTATCGTATGTTCTTGACATGCTAAAACGTTGGGTTTGAATGTCTCTTCCAATAACTGGATCATTTTCTTAGGCAGTTGGTCATTTTAGGGTAAATGAACACGATAGAAGGTATGATTGTGGTAATTACCTAGTCACGTGACCTATTGTGACTTGGTGGTTAATTCTTCATCAGGCACCAAACGTTCATTGTTGTGATCAAGAATTTTCGTTCTTTGATAGTGATGGCAAAAATCTGGACTATAACACTTCGATTGGAAGACCGGCGTGAATATCGATGTATATAGACGTACCTCCTTTACTAGCGTACTAAGGTTATCATGAGTTCGAGACTCTCATTTTTCACTTTCTTACTACCGGTATGAATCTTTTGCTTTTTGATTTATCGAATGGGTGGGCTAGCTATGAACTAGTCTGGAGAAGTTTGAATTGTGCTATATGGTGGTGTCGCGAATCCTTTGGTGTGAAGTTGTCATTTCTAACTTTAGATTGCTGATGGCATAGTCTTATTTGTCGGGGCCTTTGAAAAATATAGTTAGTTGTTATTGACGATCATTGTTACTCATAGATCAATGGGGCAAGATTTTTAAGGTCGACAATCAAAAACACGCGCGGGGTTAGAACATCTTAGAGTGGAACCCAGGTGGTTCAAAGATAGGTTGGATGAGGTTAAATGGTCACGGTTAAGGCAATTACCGTTGACACAAATTTAGTGGTCATTTGGGATTCAAATATAGGAGAAACAAGAGGAGGGTAGTGAACAATACTTTAAACAAGTGTCCCCAGAACTAGTCCAGTACAATTAATTTATGATAAAAGAGATGTTTAAGCAAAAGGGGCAGCCAAACTAGATATTTACCCTGAAGTTACATCGGCCTAATGTACTTCAATTCAAGCATCCAAGTCTACTTCACTAGTAAAAATTTCAAGAGTGTACGAAGAATTCACAAAATCACTGTCAACAGATTGTGATTTCAGGATTGAGAGAAATGAACGTGTGAGACCCTGACTCGTTTTCTTTTTCGGCATTTTTCAACGCGCGTTTAGTGTTTTCTTTGCAGCATGTTTTTATGTGTTTTGATGCATGATCAGGCTTAGATGTGCATGCGGAGTAGGTACCCAGGGCCGTTCGGCGTTTCGGTGCAGATTTTTTTTTTTTTAAAATGTAGATATTTTTGAGGCTTATAAATATCTAGCGTTAGATATTTTCAAAACTTCTCAGCTAAGTTTTCTCCTTTTTCTCTCTGCCTTCTCTCTAACTTCTCGGGGGCCTAGGGCTCTATTTTCGACGATCCAACAGTCGATCCTTGTTATTGGCATCGTGGTCTACGGATCCATCCGGACGAAATTTCATTCCGAAAAAGCTCGATTTTGCACGTGGTTTGAGGCGTCGAGTTTTTAACTCACCGAGATAGGATCCTAGACTCTCATATCTTATAAGGGCGCTATGTGTAATCATGCGTGTTTTTACCGATTAAAATGCATGAGATCTGATTTTGTTTCAAAAGTTGGATTTTAAGGTTTAAAACTCTTTTTCGTCGATTTTGATTGGACGGAATCATGTTTTGAAGGTATCTTTCGTGGTTTTGGTGTTAGGTTTGGGCGTGTATATGTCCGAGGGTGTTGGATGGGAGTTTAGAGGCGTTGATTTGAGGTTTGGAGGGCTAAAACAGTGGCTCGGGTTCAATTTTTGCCTGGGTTCAATCGACTGGATCATGAGATCAGTCGACTGGATCGTGAGGGTAAGTCGATTAGACCATGTTTTTGGAACATTTTTGTGAGATTCCAGTAGGGTGTTTGGGTCGACTAGATGGGGGCTAGTCGACTGGGTTCCTGGGCTGGTTGTTTGTTGTTTGGTGGTTGGGTCATTGGTTTCCAATTGGTTTTCAATGGTATTCAGTTGATTGATATTTGGGAATAGTCGACTGAAATATTGTTGGATTCTTTTTGGGGTTCGGTTGGTTATGTGGTGGCTTCAGAGGTCGTGTCGTGGCCTCGGGTGTTCGTTTAGATGCCGTCCTCGGGGTTGACGTGCATGGTTAGATGTGGGTGTGGTGCACGGTTAAGCGCATAGTATTTGTTTTTCATTGGATGCGGGGCGTGTTTGGGCCCGTGGTTCTTTTTGGGAAAAGGTGATGGTTTGTGAAAATTAGGGTCTTATGGGCTTGGTGTTGGCCTTCGAGTTAGGCTTGGTCTTGTGGGTTGTTTGTTGTCCATGTGAGTGGATGTCGAGTTATGTGGCGGGTGGCATCATGATATGAAGTTTATACACGGCTTTATGCATTTATAATTCTCGTTTTATTTATGTATGCTATAAGACAGAAATGTGGTCGTATATGGTTTTTAAAACGTAAGACGAAAATGTGGTCTTATGTGATTTTGAAACGTAAGACAGAAATGTGGTCTTACGTGATTTTTGAAATGTAAGACGGAAATGTGGTCTTATATGATATTGGTATGGATGTTAGCCCTGGCTGACGATGGACAGAAACGGGATCTGGTGAATGTTAGCCTTGGCTGACGATGGACAGAGACGAGGTCTGATATATGTTAACCCTGGTTAACAATGCATGTGTGTGTTTGTAAATCGGAGGGACAGAAATGTGGTCCTAACGATGCACTTGTGTGCGAGTATCTGAAGTACGGAAACGAGGTTCTAAAGAGGCATGTGTTGCGTGTGTTGTATGTGGTGCGTTATATGGGATGCATGCGTTACGTCGTGTGGGTGGCGTGCATGCGTTGTGCGTGTGCACGGGATGCATGAGCTATGTGGGTTACGTGTGTCGTGTGAGTTGCATGTGTTGCATTTGTTGGGGTTGCGATCCTTCAGTAGAAGTCCGAGAAGATTCATGGATTGCATGTAATGCATATCGGGACGGATGAACCAATTTTCAAACTGCTTTTACGACCCAGGTGAGTCGTGATACAAAATCGTTTTAGAACTGCGATTCTAGGCACTTGTGAGTCAAAAATTATTATTATCCTCACTTTCCCGTTGCATGTGAAAGTTATTTTAATGGCTTGAAAGAGAGTCTAAAATTGCACCTCATTTTCCTAGCATGTTTAGCTTATATTGCATGTGTTGTCTAGTTTCTGCTGAGCTTTGGCTCACGGTGTGGGATTTGAAATATTTTTCAGATACCGATCACGTAGGTTGATCTGGAGGTGCCGGAGGGGCAGAAGATCTGTAGTCTTCCTTTCTGCTCGTTTTGAACATGTATACTGTAACATGTTTTTTGGTGTTGGAACCGTGTAATATAATCCTTTTGGCAATTCTATAAAATGCATGTATGTTTTATATTGAGAGTGTATTATCGGGTTGGGCGTTATATTTGGTTGTTTGTGGGTATTTCACGTGACCCGGAGTTTGGGGCATGATAGAACGATGGCAGAAAATTTTATCAATGTCGAATGTTTAGAACAGGTACTTAACAAGGAATTGATATCGAGTTCTACAAGAGAAGAGTTAGTTCACGGATGATGACTCAAATCGGAGAAGAATCAAATGCTAATACCGGTCATTATTGAGGTATAAAAACTTAAAGACAAGGGTACTTTCTAGGATTGAATTTCGAATAGGGTTATCAACAAGACTTGGGTGTATAAGAGTTATCGACGAACGACACTTGACGGTACCATTGAGGACTGATGATATAAGAAGGAAGGACATACCAAAGAACTTCAAAAAGTTGACACCAAGGCTTCGGGTAAATGAGAAAAGGATTTATAAGAATGAAGTCGCGGGGTTCTAACGAGGTCTCTCGAGGTGATATCTAAAACTTCTCCTAGTGTGTACTCCTGTTTACGCCCCTTAAAATAAGATAACTCGTTGCATGAATCTCCAATCTTGATCTCGATGCCCTTACTCGTCTTTTGCATGTAGATTCCTTGTTGTTCCTAAACTCAGTATCGTCCTAACGCAACTCGCTATAGGACTTAGAAGCAGCTGATTTTAGTTCTTATAATGTATAGATGATAATAATAATTAATACAACGCCTCTTATAGAGCTCCAACGCGACAGAATGCATGATTTCCCATAACCTAAGGCCAGAAGGTTCACTAAACCTAAGCTCTGATACCAGTTGTGGCGCCCCATCCTCCGGCCACGTCGGGACATACATAAATATAAATATAGGAATATACTAGCCAAATATTCATATTTACATATGTTAGTTATTACATCATAAACGAGTTCTGAACCATTCAAAATTACATAACTATTACAGTTTCACCAAGAAATTTCAAAAATTACGCTAAGCACTGGAAAAACTGAATATAAGAACAAAAACAGAGATCTTGACTCCTCAGAATGCATCGGCGGGATCCATGTGCTCTTGAAACTCACCCTGTTCTTCCAATTCTTCTTTTCCCTCTGGGTTGACTTCCTCCAAGAACTCCTCGTCACCTGTGACACGAATGCCATGAGCCAAGGCCCAGAAGTAAAACACTCTAACGTTTTAACTAATCTCACGGCACAAAATTTTCCATAACACATACCATAAAGTACCCAGTACAATTTATAGTCAAGGAGACAGATAAATTTATGACAGGATAGCAAATGAGTCAATAAACATTTGCATATGAGATGCCGTGTATGTAATGCAGATGCCCAGCCCAATATGCACCTAGATTATAATAGAGATTCCACACCGAAAATCACCTGAGTAAACTTGATGGGGCTTTGATCACCAAACCTATCCTCGCCTCGTTGCGAATAGTAACCGTATCACTAGGAGTCATGCCACAGTTGTTTTACTCTATGGCAACGACGTGGGGGCTGGCCAACCAATATATTCATCCATCCTTATCCGGGCCAACCAAAATAATCAAAGTAACAATGCGCAATAATCCAACATTAAGAATTAGGATGCTCATTTGGAGTCAATCCAAAGTCTAAATAATCAAAACCTAAATGCTAGCGAGGAACCCATGGTGCCTAACAATCTCCATAAACCATTTCAAACATCGAGGACGCACCCAGGGTGTATAAACCAAAACCATTTCAAACACCGCAGATGCATCCAGGGTGTATAAACCAAGACCATTTCAAACACTGGGGACGCCTTAGACTTAGAATCAAGAACAACGATCTCAATACAGCCCATCCTAACAACGGTTTGCATAAATGGACTCTAATATGCCAGGATGCAAGTGACAATGTCAATGATGTATGGTGTGGATCTCAAATACAACCATCTATAGCATGACATCAACTAGCATGACAAGATTCATGGTACAACGCGTAAAGCATAGGGTACAAGTATGTGAAGCACAAGCTACAATTCTCAAGACACGAGTCAACATGATAGCATGAATTCTAAATCATCATACATTCACTTAAAAACACTAATCAACTAATTCAAATCAATCACGAACCCATGGTGCCTAACAATCTTCATAAACCATTTCAAACATCGAGGACGCACCCAGGGTGTATAAACCAAAATCGTTTTAAACACCGGAGACGCACCCAGGGTGTATAAACCAAAACCATTTCAAACACTGGGGACGCCCTAGACTTAGAATCAAGAACAACGATCTCAATACAGCCCATCCCAACAACGGTTTGCATAAATAGACTCCAATAGGCTACGATGCAAGTGACAATGTAAATGATGTATGGTATGGATCTCAAATAGAACCATATATAGCATGACATTAACTAGCATGACAAGATTCATGGTACAACGCGTAAAGCATAAGGTACAAGTATGTGAAGCACAAGCTACAATTCTCAAGACATGAGTCAACATGATAGCATGAATTCTAAATCATCATACATTCACTTAAAAACACTAATCAACTAATTCAAATCAATCAACATATTAAAACTCGGATTTCATAGTAAAGGATACTCAACATACACTCAGCAACTTTTAAGGCCAAAAATCAAGTATTAAATTAAAAGAGCCGACAAGGTTTTGGGGTATCTAGACTTGGAATCAAGTTATTATATATGAATACCATTTAGATAAAAATATTTTTTACAACTCTCATGTTTAACACCAAGACCAAAACTTATGGTAAAAGGGTGAACAAAACATCCTAAGCAAAAACGGTTCAGCACTTTTCTCAAGATTTTACGAGAAACATGCTTCTATTGGTCTCGGCTTTGGGGTATCATATCAAGTCCAAATGAGCCCATTTTTGAGTATGTTCTAGTTCAATATGTCCCCTACAAGTTTAATGTTTAGAGCCAAGGGAAGTTGTTTGGAACAAGTTAGACTTGTTTGCCATTTTAGAAAATAGGTTCTGTCAGCCGCCAAAACTCAGTAGACCCGATTTTGGACAGAGGGTTTGAAATGGTTTTGGGGTATCATCCTGAGGATTTAAGATCTGATTTTTTGACAGCATGTAGTTCAATATGTGTGATACAATGTTCATGTAGACCACCTTCGGAATAGGTTACTAAAATATGTGGCAGGAGTGTCCCTTGAGGGCTGAAACTCAACAGAGAATTTCATAGGGGTTTTGACCTATCCAAACTCAGTATGTTGTGCTCATTTTTGGTGATTAGATAGATATACATATTATCTACAACTTTCATGTTTTGACCAAAATCTGGATCTCACTTTAAACTAGGGTTTCCAAGTTGGTAGTGTTGACTGGTCGGAAAATGACACATTTTGGTAAAATTGCAATATTTTGAGTTCTACTTATGAAAATGAGTTGAAACCAACTTTGGATGAAAGATAACACAAAAATATAAATCTGGACATAAAGAACATGCTTAGATCAATTTTCTATATTGTGCTATGGCATTCCAAATTTCAAGACAGAAACATCTATGTTCTCAAAAATCAAGTCTCTTAGGGTCTAAATCTTCTACTTATGTCATGTCAAGTTTTTGTTCTATTTCTTTGCATGTTTGTGTTTTAGACATTAATATCAAGACTCCAGCACACTTAGAAGTCATCAAACTCAAAGATAACCATATACAAAAATATCTCATATCACCTATATACATAACAGCCCCAAATTTTCAACTACGGCGCCTTTTCGGTTTGATTTCGATTATCAATTCTTAGAGTGTTTAAAGGGATGTGTTGGGGGATATTTTGAGGGATAATAGACATAAGGTTTAGAGGTTTTACTCACTTGTTTGAGAGCTCAATGGAGGGTGGAGGATGGATTTGGACTTAGCTTTCGAAAATCTCCTTGATTTCTTCCTTCTTCTACCTTTTTCTCCTTCAAACTTACCTTAACACTCAAGAGCAAAGAGGTTTGGTTTCTATCCCTCACTTGCACGAAACTTTCATGTAGAGAAGAAGAGGGTGTTTGGATTCCTTTATATAGGCAAAGGTTATGGGACATGGGGGAAACAAAAAGTACCAAAAAAAGATTTTTTTCTTCATTTTAATTAATGAGATATGAGATTATTTGAGATGTTTCCGCTTTAAGGGGCTAAAAATCAGATATGGG
>JAULJZ010158138.1:0-27700 GCA_032270985.1 Heliamphora pulchella | reverse complement strand
GGGTGTTTGTTATGCGTTGGGTGTTTGGACCCGTGGTTCCTTTCTGGAAAGAGTCTTGGGTTGTGAACCGTGAGGCTTTTGGGTTTTTTGTGGGCCTTCTGGCTAGGCTTGGTTGTGATGTATGGCTAGGTACTTTTATAATGGGCTTATGCATGCTATAACTGTAATTCATTCATGCATGGGTTATGTAATGTGAATTACATAGCTTTCGATAGCGCTATGTGCTATGTGGTTTATGCTTTAAGATCCTGAGTTTTATAAGCATGGATGTGGACTCAGAGGAACAAATGCATGTAGTGCATGTTGCATGGGTGCAGGATTATGTGAGTCGTATGTGTAGCATGTGACAGGGTTTGTGCTACGTAGTGATAGTACGTGATTTTATGCATTTAATTCCTTATTAAGTTATGCATATGTGTATGGAATGAGACGGATGGTTATGTTAGCTCTGGCTAACGGTGATTACACTAGGGTTACGACCCTTCGGTTTAAGTTCGAGAAGATTACGACAGAGTTACGACCCTTCGGTTATAGCCCGTAAAGAAGAGTTTGATAGGGCTACGGTCCATCGGTGCAAGTCCGTAAAGAGGTATTCGTTAGGGCTACGGTCCCTCAGTTAAAGTCCGTAAAGATGCATTGACGGGGACTACGGTCCATCGGTGAAAGTCCGAGAAGATACATGAATTGCATTATAGGATGGATAAACCAGTTTTCAAATTATTTTTAAGAGTCGTGTGAATTGGGATCTAAAAACTATTTTCCAACTGTTTTTAGGCTCATGTGAGTGAGTCAAACATGGTTGTATCCTCGCTTTTCCATTTGCATGTGAAAACTGTTTTCAAGGCTTGAAAGAGAGTCTAAACCTGCACTTCGATTTCCTAGTATGTTTTCTTTATATTGCATGCTTGTTTAGTTTATACTGAGCCTTGGCTCACGGTGTGAGATTTGCTTTTCTTCAGGTACCGGTCACGGAAGTTGATCTGCATGTGCTGAAGAAGTGGAAGAGTTATAGTCTTCCCTTTTGTCGTTTTGTTACATATATGATGTAGCATGTTTTTTCGGTGTTGGAACCGTGTAGTGTAAGCTTTTGGCATTGGAGCCTTGTAATGTATGTCGTTTGGCGTTTATATACAATGTATGTATGATTTATCTTTGAGAGTGTATTCTCGGGTTAATTATTTGTGGGCGTTTCACGTGGACCAGAGTTTGCGGCGTGACATAGTTGGCCATTGTCTAGGATGCCTGACCTTGTTTGACTATTTCCTAGGAACAGTTTGGCTGACCATCTCGTATGCCGGTGTCAATTGCAATCGACGGTTTGTTTCTTTTTGACCTTGTGTTGAATTTCGGGGGCTAAATTCCTTTAAAGGGGGTTGACTTGTGAGACCCTGACCTAGTTTCTTTTTAGGGGTTTTTCGACGCGCATTATGTGTTTTCATTGCAGCATGTTTTATATGCTTTTGGTGCATGTTTGAGGGTAGAGATGCATGTCGGGAAGGTTCTGGGGGTCGTGGTGTGTTATGGCCCGAATTTTAAAAATTAAAAAAAAAGATATTTTAGAGACCTATAAATATCTGGATTTAGATAATTTCAAAAAGATATTTTTCAAAACTTCTCCAGTAAGTTTTTCGTTTTCTCTCTGCCTTCTATCTAAGTTCTCGAGAGCCCGGGGCTCGGTTTTTAACGATCCAACAGCGGATCTTTGCTTTTGGCACTGTGGGCTACACAACCATCCTGTTAGATTTTGAGTCCGCCGAAACTCGATTTTGCATGTGGTTTGAGGCATCGAGTTTTTAACTCAGCGAGGTAGGATTCTAGACGCTACTGCTGTATATGGGTGCTATGGGTAAACGTGTGTGTTTTTAACGTTTTTAACGGGTAGATTGCTATTGATCTGCGTTTGTTTCAAAGTTGGATTTTGGATTTAAAACCTGTTTTTCGGCGATTTTGTGGATGGAATCAGGTGTCGGGAGTTTCTTTTGAGGTCTCGGTGTTAGGCCTACGCATGTGAATGTTTGAGGGTGTTGTATCGGAGTTCGGAGGCTTTGGTTTGGGGTTTGGATGTACAAACCCGTAGCTCATAATCGAGTTCCGTCGAGGTTCGATCGACTGAACCATGTGGTTCGGTCGACTGAATCGTGTGTTTTGGCATTTTGTGAGATTCTAGTTGGGTGTTCGGTCGACTAGAGGTTAGGGCTCGGTCGATCGAAGTGCAGGGGTGTGTTTTTGGTGGTTTTGGTTGGAATTTTGGTTTTCGATTGGTGTCCTATAGTATTCAATTGATTAATTTATGTGAATTAATTGATTCGAATACCTATAGATTCCTTTTGGGGTTCAGTTGGTTATGTGGTGGTTTCGGGGGTCGTGCCGTGGCCTCGGGTGTGCGTTTGAGTGTTGCCCTCGTGGGTGACGTGCATGGTAGATACGGCTTGTTAATGCACGATTAGGCGTGTGGTTTGCTGTTGGGTTTGTGTAGGCGTGGCTGAGTGTCGTGGGTCAGTGATGGCCATGTTGGGAATGTTTGGGCCAGTGGTGGTCGTGTGGGTTGTCCCGTGGGTGGATGTCGATTTTGACGGGTGGTGTCGTGATGTGATTTTATATGGTTATGTGTATATTTAACTCTATTTATTTATATACGAAATATGTAAGTTAATTACATAAGGTGATATCGTTATGTGTAACATAGTTTATGCTTTAAAACCTATAGTTTTATAGGCATGTGACGTGGTTTGTGGAACGTCGTGTTGATGCATGGTTATATGCTTTAAATTTTGGTTTAAGTTTGCATATGTGTATGAAATGAATTAGATGAATATGTGATCTAGTAGATGTAAATCTTAATTAATGATGCACGTGTGCGTGCGTGGGTGTATGAGGTAGGCTGCGAAAGCCGGTGTGTGTGCGATTGGGGCTGCGGTAGTCCTTCAGTTAAAGTCCGAGAAAATGCATTAGTTGGGGCAGTGGTCCTATGGTGAAAGTCCGAGAAGATTCATGAATTGCACGTAATGCATTTTGGGACAGATAGACCAATTTTCTTAAAAATAGTATTATCGGCCTACGGGAGTTTTAATACTCTATTACCAGCCTGCGGGAGTCGTAATACTAGAATCGTTTTCAAGGCTCTGATGAGTTAAAAAATAGTTTTTATCCTTGCTTTCCCTTGCATGTAAAAATTATTTTCTGGCTTTGGTGAGTCGTAATCTAAAACGATTTTCAAATTGTTTTATCGGCTTGAAAGAGAGTTGACAATTGTACTTCGTTTATCAAGTATGTTTAGGTTATTCTACATGTGTTGTTTAGAATCTGTTGAGCTCTGGTTCACAATGTGGGATTTTGATGTTCTTCAGGTACCAGTCATGCAGGTTGATCAGGAGGTGCGGGAGAGGTGGAAGAGCTGTAGTATTTCTTTTTGTTTCTATCTGTATCATGTATGCTTAATACATATTTTCTCGGCGTTGAAGCCTTGTAATGTATGCCGTTTGGCGTTTATATACAATGCATGTATGTTTATTTTAAGAGTGCATTCTCGGGCTAGGTGTTGTGGTTGTTTGTTTATGGGTGTTTCACGTAGCCCGGAGTTTGGGGCGTGATAGGTTTGGATTTGGGTGATATTTGGGGCCCTCCTTGAAGTCCTAGGATGGATTTCTTGCCGTTCTCCCGAGTGAGCATCTGTTGGAAGTTGAAGCTACGTGTTGGAAACTTCCTTAGCATCATTCGGTTGGTGACTCGTAATGGTGAAGCTTACTAGAACCTTGGATCTTGGGTCTTGAACGCCTAAGAAATAGGATCTAAGACTAATCTTAATTATTGCATGTACATGAATTGTATTTTCGTTGAATTTTCTTAAAAGCATGAAAAAGTTATATTTTTGAAACCCTATGTTTGTGAGAGATGTTTAAGCATGTTGTTTTTTGGTTTAAAACATAATTTAGGTGAAATTTATCTTGTGATTGTTGTTAGAGATGATTTGATTTGAAAAAGAAAAAACTAGGGTTTGGTTCGGGCTAAATTCATAAAAATTTGGGGGTTTTTGGGTTGGAGACTCGAATGACAAAATTAATTAAGTTTTTGGACAAATTGAGGTTATGTTAACCTACTTGTGTATAAAATTTTTAAATTTGCAAATATGTACGAAAACGGTGGATGATGGGTTGGAGATTTTCTGTAAATTCGATGGATTATTAAATACGAACCATATGAAATGTTAAATTGAGGGTTTGACCCGTGTTATTCAAATAAATAAATCATGAGAATGTTTAATATAATCAAGAACCAAAACTCACGTGTTGATTAATTGGAATTTGGATTAATTAAACCTGAATGCAATGTGAATGAGAACCAAAGTGTGTGTTTAATGGTTTAATCCTAAGAAGGATTTGTTAGTTACCTTTTGGGTATCTTTTCGATATAAATAGCTATTTTTTTTTAGGCTTATTTAGGGACTAAAAAGCTCTCGTTTACTTCGATTGTGGTGGAAAAAAAGAAATGTTTTTTATTTATAAGGGTAACAAAGTTCAATTTTGGTCAATGTTTTGATTTGACTTCGTGATAAAAGCTCAAATTCGGATTTCATTACCCTTTTATCGTAGGGTTTTATTGTTTAAAAATTGGGGCATTATAGATTGGTATCAGACCTATAGGTTTGAATACCTAGGAACCGTCGAAATGGTTGATTCATTACGTAAGAGCTTGCAATGATGTGTGACATTCATGTATAGGTGTGTTAGCATAAAACATCATGGATATACTTGACATTTGCATGCTATGTGATACTTGGGTATGGAGGTTGGATCCTTAGGATGACGTGTTTTGCCCTTGGGCGTCCAGTTGACTAGTTCGGGGTTCGAGTTAGAAAGGCGTTTGGCCGACGTCCATTCTAATGTGAAATCTAAACCAGTTTAGTCAGATTGGTGTGTCATTCTTAAAGGTTCTCCTCAATATGTGGATATGTGTAGACGGGACATGACTTGATGATGATTAGTATGTTCACCTGGTTTTAGAATGTTAAGTCTTACCTGATTGGGTTTGGTGATACCCTCGATATAAGAGTTATGCCTATGGGGCTAGAGCGAGTTGGGGTCAGGATCCTGGTATGGGTTATGGAAGTGCAGCCCAATTTTCAGTGATTACGGTAGGGGTAAGCTCGTGAGATGAGTGTCAATCGTTTTGTGCACGATAGAACTTGCTTGTAAGTTGTGGGACCTACATGAGTTGGTGGTGACCGTAGCTAGTGGCCCGTTGTGTTTCTGTATTACCAGTAGCCTTATGATTAGGCATGGTAGGGTGTTAGAGACCTCCTGAAGGTTATCTGTTGTGGTTGAGTATGCGAAGTAGTTTTGGGCGCGTTGAGAATTATGTACGCCATGAGCCATACTATGTCTTGAGCTGTGTACTCGGGAATGGGATATAGACGGAAACATAGTGGATGAGAGCGTAATAATCATCGGCCTAACGTAATTTGAACCTTTTAGACATAAGTGATTTTGGAATATCTCTTGTCCTGTGGAGTGTAGTTGGTAGTCGTAGTGATACCGTGTGGCTTTAAAAGCCTATTTGATAACCCTTGTGCCCTTACCCTAGCGTAATGCTGAGCCATGTTCTTTATTAAGGTTCGAGAGTTGAGTTACGGATGCGTAAGCTCAAAAATGTTCTCAGTGGGTTAATCGTGAAGTCACAAGTGTGTCGAAATGTGTGTTGATTTTGGTTACGATTCTGGTGTGCGACGAGTACAGATCTTTTGGGAATTCCACAAGAGTAAAGTCTTGTGGTTTTGGTCGTTATTCCTATGGTTAGGGGATCGTGTTCGGAAACTGTGTTTGGTGAGCATAGAGGTGTGTGACTGGGTGAAGTTGAGATACGAGTGGTATCCGATCCTTTGCGAGACGATGCGGTCGCTTTAGTGCCTCCCTTGCAAGTGCTAAGTGCATAAAATTTGAGAAACCATGATAGGTGTTGATGCTGTGGTTGACCCAGTTGCTTAGATGATATATCATGAATGTGATGTTCCTTGAAGGAATAGAAGTTGTTTATGTTTGAATATGCGGTGTAGAGGTGGTTATGTTGTTTCTTCCTTGGAAGTGAAATGTGTAGTAGTAAAATTCATCGATATACCGTAATAGCTTGAGTGGCCTAGGGTCGGCATGCGAAAATCGTGGATCAAAAGGGGTATGTAATCGTTTTTATACACAGATTGTAGAAGTGTAAATAATATCCGTGTAGTCGCGGGAGTTATAGGTAACTCTAGGTGAGAAGTCATAGTTTTGACCATCTTCGATTGAGTGCTTTAAGTTTTCTTTCATAGGCATGCCTGAGTCGTGAGTATTATTATGCCTTTATGGATACCCAGTGATGGACCTGTGGACGTGCGAGACGCGTCGTTTGGAGTGTAAAGAAGTTAATGGTAGTCAAAGTGTATGAAAGAGGTTTGAACCTGAAAACTGAATGGGACGAGTGGTATGATTGTCATGATTAGGATCGAGAACATTTGTATGATGGTAACCGGTGTTAACTTAAGGACAGATGGATAGTGTTTTTTCTTGAACTAAGTACTTAATGGGTACCTGGGATGTGATGGCGTTGAGTGAGAACTTCTAGTCGACCTTTTCTTATCTCTGGGCGGAGAGAGAGCTATCTTGCGGACGGTTGTCATGTGTGGGTTGTTTTATACTTGGATGTGAATGTCGAGGCCTTTGATTGATTCTTGATTTGACTATTTTTTGATAAGGTGAAAATCTTCGTGGACCTTGTACCCTTGTTGTGGTCCATTGGGATATGGCTTGTAAGCTCATACCACCGTGATCAGGCAATTGTAAAACTGATTCCTCGTAGTTTCTTGGGGAGGTTTGTTCACTCTACCCCATAAATATGAGTGTTTGGGTTTGTATGGAAATGTTAATATCCTTAGCACTTGTCAGAATGAGATTCTTAGGTCCGATTGATGAGAAGTTGAGAAAGTTTGTGATCCCATTAGTTTCGACGATGTTGCGTGACAACTTAGTGTCAGTACGTAAATGAGTAAGTGTAAGAGTACGAATGTTGGAAGAGCAAATGAATGGTATACGAATTGAGTGGGGTGGTCCTTTTGTGGTCAGCTTTAGGCAGATTGAATGCCTTGAGGAGTTGCGTGTAAAATGATGCTATTTAGTACAAGAGGTGGGTCTTGGTTGGTTACTTGATGGAAAAAGTATGAATTGGTCAAGTGGCGTCGGTGAGTGATCAAAGGATCATGTGCTGTTACAATCTAATGGAGAATTGTTGTACGTGTTGTATTGATGTAAAAGAAAGAGGCCATTGTATATGTATGTATTGACAAACAGTATAATTGGTAACAGTTTGAAATTCAATAACTAATTAAGTGTGCAATGTTATGGATTCGAAGGATCGATATACGCATTATGAAGGTGGATAAATGTTGAATGGGATTCATTGGAATTGATTAGGGGTTGAATAGTTAACTGAGAGTCAGTGGTTTAATGGTGAAACATGGGGTTACGCGAGTGCATTGTGTTGTGATGGGTGATGTGACTAGATATGGGTGGATAAGTATGTACATGTGGAATGTTTGCCTATTTGGCGTATCTGGCCCAAGTAACTCCTTAAGTTCATATGGCTGTATTGATCTTAATAGCTAGGACACCAGGGTGATAATCTCAATTATATGGAATCTTGACGTTGATGATGATGTGACACCTAGTATTTTTGTGAGATACGAGTCGTGGTTTGTAAGTCGAGGAACAGATCAAGGGTTAGTAAGGGTGAATGTGTGGAAGGAATGTTTGCAAATCATGAGAAGAAAACATGTTCTTTGGAGTTCTCGATGATCCAAGTGAGTTCTTTTTTCTAGAACCAAGTGTTTGTTGTTTTTTCTCGGGAATGAGCATCTCATCAGCTTTAGTGATAGCATTTCTGACATATGTGGAATGATGATGTCGCTTTGAATTTGGTAGTCATTAGTTGATCGTGAGGGCTTGAACAAAATGTTGGGTATGATATGTGTGAATCCTTGTGAGTAATGTTAGAGTTTGACAACGTGTAATTGTTCTTACGGGAGTAGTCCACTATGTGCGCTTTGGTATGGAGATGAGCTAGTTTGTGGCAGTTCGAACGAGATTAGAGTATTTACAAATAGAAGTGTAATGTATTTGAAACCAGTTCTGGTTGTGAATTAGTTTTGAGTTATGCGTGAAACTTGTTTATGTGACGAGATATCACCTTTGGGGGTGTCAACATCTTTACCGTTAGACAGCATTGCAGAGCTCTGTCGAAGATTGTTGATAGTCAACGAAAAGGCAATTAACCTAAGTTCCAGTGTAGAATTTCGGGGACAAAATTTCCTAAGAGGGAGAAGATGTAAGGACCTGGTCCCTTTTTATTTTGATGATTTATTTAAAACTAGTTTTCATACCTCCGGTGGAATTGGAAAAGGTGCTAATTTGGAAAGAGAATGAAAACTTTAATCATGTAATGATGGATAATGAGGACCCTAAGTTTAGTAGTGCATGCGAACATCGTTGTGAGGTATTTTGCTTATATTTCGGTTCAGTTTTGGCATCTTTTGTTCGGATCTTCACCCAATGCTGACCGCTCGAGCGGTGGGGAGCTCGCTCGAGTGGACAGGAGCGGTGGGGAGCTCGCTCGAGTGGACAGGTGGCTGAGAGTCCGGTAAGTGGAGACCGCTCGAGCGGTGAGAGGGTCCGCTTGAGCGGACTGTCGGCTACTAGCTTATAAGTGCAAGTTTTAACATTTCTTTTTCATTCTTTCCTCTTCTCTCTCTCCCTCTCTCTCTCTCTAGAGCAGGAATTTTGATTTGGGTGATGTTTAGGGCCCTCCTTGAAGACCCAGGATGGATTTCTTTCCGTTCTCCCGAGTGAGCATTCGTTGCAAGTTGAGGCTACGCATTGGAAACTTCCTTGGCATCGTTTGGTTGGTGACTCGTAATGGTGGAACTTGCTAGAACCTTGAATCTTGAGTCTTAAACGCCTAAGAGGTGGAAACTAAGACTAATCTTGATTATTGCATGTATGTGAGTTGTATTTTCGTTGGATTTGCTTAAAAGTATGAAAAACTTATGTTTTTGAAACCCTATGCTTGTGAGAAATGTTTAAGCATGTTGTTTTTGGGTTTAAAATATGATTTGGGTGAAATCTATCTTGTGATTATTGTTAGAGATGGTTTGATTTGATAAAGAAGAAATTAGGGTTTGGTTTGGGCCAAATTCATGAAAATTTGGGGGTTTTTGGGTTGGAGACTCGGATGACGAAATTGATTATGTTAACCTAGTTGTGTATAAACTTTATAAATTTGCAAAGATGTACGAAAACGGTGGATGATGGGTTGAGAATTTTTTGGAAATTCGATGAATTATTAAATACGAACCATATGAGATGTTAAATTGGGGGTTTGACCCATGTTATTCAAATAAATAAATCATGAGAACGTTTAATATGATCAAGAACCAAAAATAACGTGTTGATTAATTGGAGTTTGAATTAATTAAACCTGAATGCAATGTAATTGAGAGCCAAACTGTATTTAATGGTTTAACCCTAAGTGTGTTGAGTATTGGCGAGAGGAACCATGTTTGGGTTGGACTCGCATTGATTTTTAATTAAGATATCGTATGATTTAATTGGATAATTAAGTTTGAGCACGAGTTGCTCCTCGGTGAAAGACCAGACACTTGTGCAATATAAGATAGGCCCTTCATTCAGGTTAATCCCCGTAAAAGCATGCTCTTGGGCAGCCCATCCATCGATATTTTCGAGAAAAACCAAAAATGCGTGCTCTCTGTGTCGAACTATAAAATAGGTATTTATCCATCGGACCTCGCGTGGCCCGGTTGTGATAACAACGCCAGGGCTATATGCACCGTCCGGGTTTTGGTACTTAATTAAATCAATAATTGGTTTGGATTTGAAAAACATTGGTTAATGGTTAAGAATAACTGCAAGTATGAAAATCGTAAATGGAATTGTGTTTGCAAAACTTTTTTTAAACGATTAGGAATTGTGGTAAATGTGAAAGGTAATTGGGATTGTAAAGTATTGAACGGCTTGAAAATAATAAGGAAGTGAAAAGGGGTAAACCTATGGTGCTGTGTTTAAATGGAATTGGTTTGATTATGAAAATCCGATCATGTGAATGAAACGTGCTTTGAAACTGAACTTAGTTTTTGAATAAAACTACGTGGTACATCTCACATAACCATCCCCACATGTCATGCATTCATTCATCTTTAATCTACTTTCTACGAGTCTCAGCTCATGTTGTTTAAACACATTTCAGGTGATAAAGAGTAGCATGTAATCAAATGAGAAGAACGGGTGACCTCCTGGGCTATTTTGGTTAAAGTTGGTTATTGATTATTCTAATTATTTTGTTATTCTCGAGAATTGTAGTTGAGTTGGTGGAAGTCGTTGTAAGGCCCTAAGGCCATAGATTCATGACTTTTAAGGGTTGTTTTCAAGTTTTGAAAAGTAGAGAATATTCCAATGTTAAATAGATGTTTTTAACTCCAGATTTTGGGCTTATGAAAACTATGTTTAAAATATGAGAAATTTTGATGTTTTTCCAACTCAGAAAATTTTTAAAATTTTGGAACAGTTTGCTCTCGGGTACCTCATCGCTTGAGCGATGGGGAGTCCGCTCGAGCAAACTCTGCTGGGTGGCATTTCTTTTGAAAATTTGTTTTGAAAGAAAGATTTGTTGGTTACCTCTTTGGTATCTTTGCGATATAAATACATTTTTTTTAGGCTTATATACTTACTAAAAGGCTCTCGTTTACTTCAATTGTGATGGAGAAAACGAAATGCTTTTGATTTATAAGGGTAACAAAGTTTAATTTTGATTAATCTTTTTATTTGACTTCGTGGTGAAAGTTCAAATTCGGATTTCATTACCCTTTTATCGTAGGGTTTTATTGTTTGAAAATCAGAGCGTTACACAACTCCTTTGTTTTGTTTCTTCTTGCCCCACATGTATGGATATAGCCCTAGCTCCTAACTTCTTGAAGAGGTAATGAAATT
The DNA here is from genome assembly GCA_032270985.1 of Heliamphora pulchella. Classification (NCBI taxonomy): domain Eukaryota; kingdom Viridiplantae; phylum Streptophyta; class Magnoliopsida; order Ericales; family Sarraceniaceae; genus Heliamphora; species Heliamphora pulchella. The sequence goes on along the minus strand of JAULJZ010158138.1, from coordinate 16,676 downwards.
ACTTTGAAGATTGGAGAGTCAAACCCCTTTCCCAAACCACCGATGCTTCTCCTCTCTTACTCCTTTTCCATTATTTTTCTGTTCACTACCCAAGGGTTGGATCTAGCTTCATAAATTAAGCAGAATACACATCAATTTGGAGGCTATGGAGGAGGGATAACGACCTGCCTAGCAGGAGGATCAACGCAGAGCATCAAAGAGTACAAATTCAAGAGAGCCGAAACCCTAGGATGGAGATTCTAGCGAAAATTCCGATCCGTTGGTGGCCCAAGAGGAAGGATTTAGATTAATTTTTGGTGAACTGATATAATTTATGTTGAATTTTTTTTTTATGATTCCCATAAAACCCTAAGTTTATTGATTTAGAACTGAAAAGTATGGCTAAAATCCTCAAATGGGTTAACTTGTGCATTGGGGATTTGGGTCTAATGCGAAATTGGGATGACCACTAATTTAATAGAATTATAAAGTTTTATGTGATGGTAGAATTGGTCCATACATTTTAACTTGTTAGGGGATTAAACCGGATTTTAGTTAACTAATGGGCTATAAAAATTTTGGGGTTATGATAAATGATAGAATTTAGGAAATTGGAACCCAATGTCGGTACTTTGTAGTTTGGATATTATATTTGTATTGATTTATTTGGAAAATCTCATGGAATCTAAAGATTTTTAAAGGATTGATCAAGAATCTAATTAAATCTATGAGTAAATGGGTTGAGTTTGTGATGGTTGGTGAACATGGTGTAATAGAAAATCATAATTTATAGTCTAGGCCATATGTCTTGAAAATTAGGACCTTGTAACTTGTGAGACTCTGACGCGTTTTATTTTTGCGATGTTTCGACACGTTATTTATTATTTTTATTATTGCATGTTTATATGCGTTTTATACATGTTTGGACTTAGAAATGCATGTGGAGTTGGATCCTATGACCGCTGGGCGTTGTGGTGCGAAGTTCAAAAAAAAGATATTTTTGGGCAGAGCCTATAAATAAGATATTTGGGTAGATATCTTCATAAAAATCCTTAGCTTAGAGGCTAAGTTTAATTTCCAAACCAAAAGCTCTACCTTTTCTCTAATTTTTCGGAGGGCCCGGGCTTGGTTTTTGGCGATCAGGTAGCGGCTTCTTGCTATCTAAACTGAGGGCTTTGTGTTCATCCTGACAGAATCTCGTTTCGACAGTTCGTTATTCGAGATGTCGAGTTTTTAACTAAGCAAGGTAAGATCCTAAACTCTCATATCTTAAAGGGGTGCTACGTGAAATCATATATGTTTTTACTGTTTAAAAATGCATGAAAAGTTGGTTTATGTTTCGAAAAGTTGGGTTTTGGTTCAAAAATCGTTTTCGATTGATTTTGGTTGGATGAAATGGGTTTTAGAGGCTTTTCTTTTGGTATTTTCTCGTAGTTTTTGACTTGTGTATGTCCAATGGTATCAAAAGGGAGTTTGGTTGCTTCGATTCTGAGGTTGAAAGGCTATTCCCGTAGCTAGGGTTTCTTTTTCGTCGTGGGTCAATCGGCTGAACTGGGTGCTTCAATCGACTGAATCGTCAGTAGGGTGGTTCAGTCGACTGGATTGGGGAGTTCAGTCGACTGACCTGTGTTTTGGGGGAATTTTGCAAAATTTTAGTAGCTTTTTAGTCGACTGAACTCCTGTGTGGGGCTGTTTTTTTTCTTTGTTTTGGTAGGTCATGTTGTGACCTTGGGGGTTTGTTTTTGTTTTGTTGTCGTCCTCAGGGATGACGTGAGTTTGTTAAGTGTGGTGTTCAAACATCGTTGGGTGTGTGACGTGTTTGGGTCTGCGGTTCTTTTTTTAAAGGTGTTTTGGAAAAGATGGTGTTTTGGTAAAAATGTTTGGGAAAACTGTGTTTTGTTTTGGAGGTTTGGAGTTGGCCTTCGGGGTTAGGTTTTGTTTTGTTACTTGTTAGTCATCTGGGTTGGTGGGTGACAAGTCGTGGGGCATGTGATGTCGTTATGTGAAAAATAATGTTTTTACGTGGTTTTGTGTATTAAAAGTCTGGTTTTATTCATGCATATCGATGGACAGAAATGTGGTCCGATAAATTTTAACTCTGGTTAACGATGCATAATGAGGGGCGGATATTGGTCCTATGGTGAAAGCCCGTGAAGATACATGTGTTGCGTGTGTTGCACGGGTTGCATGTGTTGCGTGTGTTGCACGGGTTGCATGTGTTGCGTGTGTTGCACGGATTGCTTGTGTTGAATGCTTGTGTTGCGTGAGTTGTGTGGGTCGCATACGTAGCATATGACGTTGTTATATGAATCATTGTGGATCTTTGTAGAACTATTTTCGGTGCTCGTGAGAGTCGATACATGCATATGCTGCATGTGGGGCTCGTGAGAGTCGAAGCTCGTAAGAGTCGACCTTTACATGTGAAACATTGTAGTACATATATATTTATCAAACTGTTTTTTTTTTTGAGAGGGGGGTGGGGGCGGCTCTTGTGAGTTGAAATAGCCATATCTTTTCGCATCAGCATGCTTAGCTTTTATTTTAAATATGTCTAGTTTTTTATGAACTTTGGTTCACGATGTGGGATTTAAAAATATTTTTTAGGTGCATACGATCACGCAGGTTGATCTAGAGAAGCTAGTTGGGGCGGAAGACCTATAGTCTTCTCCTCTCTTTTCTTTTTTTTTTGTTTCGTTTGGACCATGTATTGTTTTCCACGTTCTTGGTATTGAAACCATGTATTGTAAGCCTGTTGATGATTATATTAAATACGTGTTTGTTGTCACGCTCCAAACTCTAGGGTCACGCGAAAGTCCACCAAACACCGTTTATGAAAATAAGATTTGTAGTTGGAAAACCGTCAACTCAAAAATATTCAACATTTGGATAAAAGATTCCCAAAGTTTAGCTCTCATAAATAGTAAACATGCATTCTCATACATGAATAAGTATATCGCCTCAAGGCTTACAAAACTCGCCTTTTGAAACAGGCATCACATGTAAACTAATGTCACAAAAATAGGAAAAACTATAGCAAGTCTTCCATCACCACTGCGTCTAGGTCAACTCCACATGCTCATCTGAAAAAGGTTTTATAGCAAAATCCCACACCGTGAGCCGAAACCCAATAGAAGCAAACTATATAAAGTTGTAAAGCAGGTTATGCAATCATAAGCACATAAGCTCAACCACAGGTGCTAAATGATTTTTCTCTAAAAAACTATCAGTTTTCCATCCTCAAAACTATGCATATCATCCTAACAGATATCATGCCACAGTTAAGGGAAAGTAGTAAAAAAACGCAGTATTCTCCCCTCGGGTCTCACAGCCGAGGAGAATAGATAAAATGTAATCCTATATACCGACTCTTCCACACAAACAAAGGTAACAACTATAGACTTCTGTCCATTACCCTAGTCACCACTTAGGGTCGGCTCGATAATGACAAGTTCTATACGGAGTCACGACAACGTAAGCAATGTATTCACGGAGGCAACCGACTTAGTTTACGAATTCACAACCCGAGGGCCTTAAGCACCCACCAACCACTTAGTTTACAGGTGCACAATCCGAGGGCACTAAGCACCCACCAACCTCGTTCACAGGAATTAACCCGAATGCACGTAGGGACCTACTCTGCGCACGTTTTCGGACGTTTACCGTGGAGCAATGAAAGTCTAACTCAACACACCGACTGTCACGGTACATCTAAGGAAAATATTTAAAAACCACCCGTAAAACAATTTATACAACACATGCATAAAAAGATATCCAATCCATCAACCATGGAGATCAACCAAAACATGTAAAAACACATTTTCATCAAAACGTTTTAGAAGTTGAGACTCAACTACAAGAGCAAGCTCCAAACTTTCAATAAAATACTTTTTTCGCAAAAGCCAAACCTTTTCCTAAAAGGAATCCAATCATTCACCCCAAAGGATCACCAAATCATCAAAACCACAGCCCAGACCTTCAGTCGACTGGTCTCACTCACCCAGCCGACTGGAAACTAGCTGGAAAACAAGAAAAAGCCCAACAAAAGAAATCCAGTCGACTGACCCACTGGTCCAGTCGACTGGGAACAAAACAGAAAGAATCCAGTTGACTAACCCTCCTGGTCCAGTCGACTGGAAGGCACAAATCAAGATTCAATCGACTGACCACCATGGTCCAATCGACTAGGCAATCCAGAAAAATGATTTTTAAGCTATGATTTTGCCCTCCAATCCTCAAATCAAGCCTCCAAACATCCATATAACACCCTCGGACACTCGCAAGTTCAAACCCCACACCAAAACCTCGAAAGAAAACTCTCAGAACACATTCATCCACCAAAACGATGAAAAACAATTTTTAAACCAAAAATCCGATTTAAACATAAATCACTTTTCATGCATTTTTAAACGGTAGATATGCATAAGATTACACGTAACACCCTTTAACAACTTAACAGTTTAGGATCCTATCTCGGTGAGTTGAAAACTCGACATCTCAATCCATGTTTAAAATCGAGCTTCGCCAAAATAAAATTCTGTCCAGATGGATGCGAAGACCACGATGCCAACAATAAGGATCGGCTGTTGGACCGTCAAAAATCAAGCCCCGGACCCTCGAGAAATTAGAGAGAAGATAGAGAGAAAAGGAGAAAACTTAAGGAGTAAGTTTTGAAAATATCCTTTTAAATATATCTAACCCCATATATTTATAAGCCTCCAAAATATTTTTTTTTTAATTTTTAAAATTCGCACCGTAACTCCCAACAACCTCGAGAACCAACCCAGTATGGATATTTAAACTCAAACATGTATCAAAATATATATAACGACGAATGAACACGTCAAATATATATATAACTCAAAAAAAAACAGAACATGGTCTCACAACTCTCCCCCCTTAAGGAATTTCATCCCCGAAATTCGCCACAAAGTCACGAGGTAAACAGCTCTGAGTATCTAGCACGCATCCCAGACTCAAGCTCCCACGTTGCTTCTTCAACCCCGTGATGAAGTCATAGGACTTTGACATAAGCAATTGTCCTGCTTCTCAACACTTGCTCATTCGTGTCTAGAATCTTCACTGGACACTCCTCATAAATACCATCCTCATCAATTCGCAGCTCGGCCCAATCTAACACATGTGAAGGATCAGGCTCGTACCTCCGAAGCATAGAAATGTAGAACACGTTATGCACATATGCTAACTGGGGTGGCAAAACTAAACGATAAGCGACCTCTCTAACCCTGACAAGAATCTCAAAAGGCCTAATGAAACGTGGTGATAGCTTCCCGCTACAACCAAATCTCATCAAACCTCTACGTGGCGAGACCTTTAGAAACACGAGATCGACCAATGCAAACTCCAAAGGCCATCTCCTCTGATCTGCATAACTTTTCTGGCGGCTCTGAGCTGTCAAAAGGCGTTGGCGAATCACTGCAATCTTCTTCGTCGTCTCCCGTACCATGTCGGGTCCAAAGACTGTGGTCTCTCCCACATCTGTCCAACACACTGGTGACCTACACGGTCTACCATATAAAGCCTCATACGGTGCCATCCCAATACTGAACTAATAGCTGTTATTGTATGCAAACTCTACCAAAGGTATATGATCCTCCTAAGAACCTCTGAAATCAAATACACATGCCCTCAACATATCCTCCAGAATCTGTATAATCCTCTCAGACTGACTATTCGTCTGGGGGTGAAAAGCTGTACTGAATATCAAGTTCGTCCCCAAAGCCTCCTGAAGACTCTGCCAAAAGTGCGAGGTGAATCGCGGGTCTCGGTCAGAAACAATAGACACTGGCACTCTATGCATCCAGACTATCTCTCTGACATACAATTCACTCAGTCTATCCACCAAATCCTTCACGCGCATGGAGAAAAAGTGTGCAGACTTCGTCAACCTATCAACCATAACCCATACGGCGTCGTATCCCCTTGGTGATCGAGGAAGTCCCGACACAAAGGCCAACGTGACATTCTCCCACTTCCACTCTGATATCGGCAACAGCTGTAACAATCCTGCCGGTCTTCAGTGTTCTACCTTCTCCTTCTAACAAGTGAGGCACCGAGAAACAAACTGGATCACATCTCTCTTCATCCCCGTCCAACAGAACTGACGACGTAGATCATGATACATCTCCGTGCCTCCTGGATGCATAGCAAGGCGAGAGTGAAGACACTCATGTAGTATATCTATACGGGATGACTCTGGCACAAACAGCCTCCCGGCCAATCTCAGACTCTGATCTGAACTCACAACCCAACCTGCTGTATTCTCTCCACTAGCAACACGATCTCGTATCATCTGAGCTTCCTGATCCGTCTACTGGACCTTTAGCACTCGTGCAATCAAGGCAGGTCGCAAAACTACAAAGAATAAGGTGGCACCCGTCGCTGTCTCTCTAAGACACAGATCAAACTCCCCGATCTCTCCAAGCATATCCCACTCACGTATAGCCACAGATGCTAATGACCCGTGAGATCTCCTATTGAAAGCGTCAACCACAACGTTGGCCTTCCCTAGATGGTACTGCAAGTCAAAATCATAGTCCTCCAACAACTCCATCCATCGTCGTTGGCGCAAGTTCAGGTCCTTCTACGAAAATAAGTATTTCAAACTCTTGTGATCGGAGAAACCCTCGAAGTGCTCACCATAAAGATAGTGACGCCATGTCTTCAAGCCAAAGACCACGGCTGCCAACTCCAAATCATGCGTCAGGTAGTTCTTCTCATGCGTCTTCAACTGCCGAGAACCATAAGCTATAACCTTACCTCTCCGCATCAGAACACAGCCTAAACCGTCATGTGATGCATCACAATACACGGTATACCCCAACCCTCACTCTGGGATAATCAACATTGGTGCGCTAGTCAACCTCGTCTTCAGCTCCTAGATTGCCGACTCACAGGACTCACTCCAGATAAACACAACTCCCTTCCGCGTCAGACGCATCATCGGCACAGCAAGACTCGCAAAATCATTCACGAACCGTCGGTAGTAGCCTGCTAAACCCAGAAAACTACGAATCTCAAAGGCATTCTTCGATCGCTCCCAACCCATCACAGCATCTGTCTTCGATGAATCCACTGCTACTTCGTCTGTTGACACTACGTGTCTAAGAAATCTCACCTCAGACATCCAAAACTCGCACTTCTTGAACTTCGCATACAAGCGATGCTCTTTCAAGGTCGGTAGAACAATACGCAGATGATCCTCGTGCGCCTCTCTAGTGGGTGAGTAGATGAGAATATCATCCACAAACACCACCACAAAGCTGTCCAAGGATGGAAGATCTGGTTCATCAAACTCATAAACATAGCAGGAGCATTCGTCAGACCGAACGACATGACTAGAAACTCATAGTGACCTTAACGAGTCCAGAAGACGGTCTTCGATATGTCCTCGTCTCTAATCCTCAACTAGTGGTACCCTGATCTCAAGTCGATCTTGGAAAAGCAGCTCAACCCCTTCAACTGATCAAACAAATCATCTATTCGCCTATTGAAGAAGTGATAGTGAGAAATTCTCATAGCGGTTGGCTTGACGCAAGAACGTAGGCCGTTGTGCTGAATCTTGTAAAAATCGTAGTGTCATTCTTTTAACTTGCTTATTTTTTTTATTTATATTATTATATTGTTGTTTGTCTTTGCATCACATACATTTGGACTTAAATCATTCAATATTTAAATCATTACTTGTGTCTTTAAATTTTAAAACAAGTAAAGTTTTGAATCCTGTGATTTCATTTTATAAGAAATATTATCAATCAAATATTTTTGTACTTTAAATTTTCTATCAAGAAGCTATATTTGAAAATACACTTGCAAATTAAAATTAAAAACTATACTTGTATTTTGAACTAGAAAATTGTTGAATATATTGTAAATTACAATATACACTTGCACTTAAATCTTCTAACAAGAAGTTTTTGTTTATAAGATTAATTAAAATATACTTGTGCTATAATCTTCAAACAAGTAGCTATATTTGAATATATACTTGTGAATTAAAAAGTCATATACTTGTATTTGAATATTTGAACTAAGATTTTTAAATATTCAATTCACCCCCCTCTTGAAATTACACACTACTATCATAAATGAATTTTAGTAAAATCCTAACTTTAATCATGGATTGTTATAAACTTATAACTTGAGTGTGGATGGAGTGAGGATTGAATTGGTAGCTTAACTACGTAATTTGAGAGATTTAACTAAACCCTAGCAAAATTTCTTGGAGTATTGATTGTTGGTTAAATTAGTGAAGTTGAGATGGCAAGGGAGTGGTTGGACCTTGAAACTTGGAGAACCATTAATATGGAGCTAAATCCTTAGTTTAAAAAGAATTTGATAAACTTTGAATGTAAATTTTAATTTAAATTAATGGAGAATATTGAGGGCATGGAAATTGGATTAATTAGTGGGATGGAATTATTATAACTTGTATCCAAACTATGGATTGCTAAACTTGTTAAATTTGGATTCATACGAGAGACAATTAACCAAAGGAGTTATAACTCGATTTCGTGCATTTATAGGTAAAATGTGAATCATTGGTTATGTAAAAAAAGAGCAAATAAAAAGGTTTGAATTACATTAGTGTGGTGTTTAACATTAGTGTGGTGTTTAACATATGGATTTATTCATTGAGTTATTATGCTAAATTGAGGATTTAATTCCAAATTTGGATGTGATGTGCGAATTGAGTATCATTGTTACTACTGTTGAATGATGTAATGTCTACTGGTTGGATGATAAATTGAGATTCAACCTACATCGTGAGCTCTAGCATATGAGTTGAATATGATTATGATTAAGTCATGGTATAATAATGGCTGATTAGGTAAAATGTTGACTGTGAAGATTATGAACTTTTACTTAGACTTCATGGCATAAGGACTATGGATTAGCAATTGAGTCAATAACTAGAACTGAAATCATTACATAGAATGATTATAGGTATTGGTACTTATTAAGGTGGTGATAATTCACTTCAGTGATTTGATGAATTAACAGATGGGAGATTCTTGCTTATTCACATAAATCTTAACTTGGATAAAATGAGATTAATGAATGAAAAAACTATCTTAAAATTATGTTTCAATCCTTTCTTGTTAAATTAGAAAACTGGATGTAACAAAATTGTTAAAGGTGAGAATTGTGAACTTGATTCAGAATCAATAAGTGATATAGTTATATGAAACGGCACTTATGGATGGTATAATGAGAAATGTTCATGGTATAATATGGTTAATTGAATATTAAACCGATAATGGTTGATGTGAATGTGATAAGTTGGGCTTGATTAGCTCCGCGATAAAAGACCAAAAATTTTCGCAAATTAGGTGTCCTACCCGTCAGGTTAGTCCCCAAAAATGTGTGCATGGGTTGCTTACCCATTTTCGGTGGTTGTCGTGGAGAGTTATAAAGCTATCTATTACCCAACAACTTCGTGTAATCTATTGGAGGAATAGGGAAGAGTTTCAATAAGCTGCACCCGACGTCGGTTCAGTATTGAATTAATGGAAAAAAATAAAAATGTGATAACTCAGTATTCTGTAACAAATCAAAGGAAAAGGAACTGTGGATAAGGAAACTATGAAAAAGAAAAAGGATTTATGGTTTCCTACTAGATAAGAGGTGAGATAGTATTTTATAACTATTTAAAAAAAATAAAAATGAAAGTGAGAACTAAAGAAAGATAAATAGAAATTGTGATTTATGTCTATAGACACCCTAATTTGACCCTGCTAATCTTAAGTTAATCCGGGTGAATTCGTTGATGAAAACAAGTACAACGGTGGTTCTGAACAATCTTCGAGAAGTGATCCAAACTCAGTTATTTGAACTCAATGATCAAAACCTTCAAATTAATGAAACCATCTTCAACCACCAACTTTCGAAGCACGACACTGCCAACTCCATTATGGCGACCTCCATAAGAACCTCTTGATAATCATAGCCAAAGTGACGACCGCCACATTGGAACCATTGGATCGCTAACTTCATTATGACGACCGCCATAAGAAACCTCTGGAAGCTTGTTTTTTATGGCAACTGCCCACTTCAAATCCGGCGACCGCCAACTCCAAATGGCCTGACGTGTCTCAAAACATGTAAACATTTCATTGGTTGAAGAATTTTATAAATATCGTACCCCTGGTACGTTTTCCAAAAGAGAATTGGTAATAAATCAATCTATACCTCACCACGACACAACATCACGTTTCGGAGGCTAACCCGTAGGCATGTGATCCCCAACTTGTGCAAATTTCTGATCTTTCACCGCGGAGCCTCAAACCCAACTTAATCCACATCAAATATATACGGTTCATTATTCATCGATACTATCATTTTCAAAATCAGGGAGTCCAACCCACAACTGGTTCCTCTCCCGACCATTTTCAAGTATTCTCATTTTGATTCCCATTCCAAGATTTCGTTTTATTTTCAAATCACATTATGTTTGAGTATCCAAATTTCCTTTCGAGTCACACACACCATAAGGTTCAATACAAAATTTCTCATAATTCACATTTATATTATCAACTTCATAAAGTACCAATAACGTAAAATTAAAATAACCATGCTCATATCATTTGAAGAAAAATGAATACACCCATCATATGCACATATACAAGCTTAAAACCCATGTTACACTTCTAAATGCTTGAAAATGTTAAATGATGACCATATCATATCATAACCTTCATTATACGTAAAAAGTCTGCTTTTATCGTAAAATCCAACTAACCGGTTCAGCACATGCATTCCAACCCTAAATGCAGATATATATGTGTATCCATAGCCCAATGGACGAGAATTTGGTTAAAAAGTATAATGAGAATGAAAAATAATTTTTTTCAAGACATTTGGCCAAAAATGAGTGAAAACAGTTAAGAAAATTTGACATACCCTCACTATTTTAATCATAATTTTTTCTACAAAAATAATTTTATTGTGAGAGTGGTGTCATAGGAAAAAGGATATTTAGGGATTCAATTTGAGTACAAAAATAACCCAATTCCGAGTCCAAATGAGAGAGATACACTTATTTAAAAAAAATATTTTTCGACCAGCGAAACAGACCGCGGGGTAGACCGCTCAAGTAGTCTAGCCTGCAACAAGAAGCCGAGAACATCCCAATTCCGCCCTCTAGACCACTTGAGCGTTCCTGCACCGAAAATTGAATTTTTTTTCTTAGATTTTGAAGCTAGCATCCATTGCAAAACCTTCAATCCAACTCATTCATATAATCAACCCAAAAATATTGAATTTCAAGTATCAAAAACCCCTTCTATACAACAAATTGGAAGAAATTCATGGTAATCATTTCTCAAAACTTTCAATTTCCTTAAAAATCCAACTCAACCCACATACAACCATATAAATTCTTCAAATCATGCAAGGAATTAACTAGAATTTACTTGCATAATCAAAATATCAACACAAATTGCCACAAAACATTAGAGATAGTCTAGATCCTACCTCAAATAGCCTCCAAGCTTCAAGATTTCACCAAAATTTCCTCTTAGGGTTTCAGCTTCCCTTTTGATTTATAACTCAATGCTTCAATCTCACCTTTATTGCTCCAAAACATTAGCTCCTTACTTGTTTGCCTCCTCCAATTTAGCTTCTAATTTCACCAATTTAGATAAGGGAGGGTTATGGTTTCATAAGATTCTTGAGTTTCTCTCTCTAGAGATGAAGAAGAGAAGAAGAGGAGATGAGGAGAAGAGATTAGAAGAGAAGAGGTGAGTGGCGTGAGTGGGGGGTGAGAAATGGGACCACTTGCCCCATTATTTCTTTCCCTTTCCCTACATGTTTCTGGAATGGACCAAGGCCATGTTTGGCTTGCCTCTTATTATTTCAATTTTTTTCTCTCTAATTTTAGTTTTCATGACCAATTTTTCATTCTAATTTAATTCCACATTTATAACTTAATTTTAAACCCAGATTTCAAGAATTTAAACTGATAAACTATACTTAACCACAAATTATTATCATTTATCTTCTTGTATCTCAATTACATTTCAAATACCATCAGTTCCTTCATTAATGAACAAAAGATTTTATAGTCCCCATACTCAACTTTAATTATGTTTCTTCGTTTAACCGAAAGCATAAACAAACAAAATAAACACGTACCGGGTCACTACAACTTTTCCCCCTGTGAGAATTTCGTCTCCGAAATTCGTCTCACGTTACACCAAACTTTCCTTTAATCTTAATATATGTCCATATGATTCGCTAATCTTTCGGTTTACACAGCATTTTCTCCCCAGAGGTGGCACACTAACATCTGACTTAACTTCAAAACACTAATATCTTGCAAATATTATAATCATACATTTACCATCGTTCAACACGACGTCAATTCTTACCCAAAATCAACACTTAAACGCTTTAAATTCAAGAGGGTCGGGTTACTACACAAGACTAAATCCAACACCAAGGTTAAAGTCAACCACTTCTGTCTTAGTTACCGACTATCCCTCCATAACCATCATTTCACACCACATACACATTCTCGAAAAATAAACATCCTCAATCCAAACTTGAAATCAAACCAAACACTCGAGGACTATTACCACTAAGGTTTTCCCAACATACACCACGAACTATTCTCCCAATCTAAACACATGTGCCAAACTTAATCGTTATTCACAAGGGTTACACGCGTTATCCCAAAATTGCCCATGCCCTTTTGGCCAACTAACCACTACAGACTTGGAATCATATTACCATTTGCACTGTATCACTCGAATCCTTTAACCATTGAAACTAACACTGCCACCTGAACTCTGCGAGCCACTAAGATTGAGTACACCACCTGAACTCTGCGAGCCACCAAGATTGAGCACACCACATGAGTCAAGCGCCTCACAGGTATACACTTACTGATACAAACTGAATCACAAATTCAGACTCATCAGGGTCTATCAGTAACACACCACGTGGATATCCCAGCCGCAAGGTTCCAATAAATTTTCCACTCTGCCGAGAGCTAGAGGTACAAGCTGCACCCAACGATTAATGAATCTCAGCTGATCATTGCAGAAAAGGACCCTATGTCTTAACACTAACTTCCTCGTCAACAAGAACAAACATTCCTAATCCTCCAACTCGATCTCGTAGGGAACACAACCCTACACACTTACATTTACCTAGAAAATCCACGAGAAACTTAGTCCTTCAATCACCCGATTCCGGTGCACCCATTCCCTAGTTACAAACTCACGGTTTACAACATGAACACCAACCCACTGAGACTCCCATCTTCCCAAAACAACTAGAAACCATGGCCCTACCTCAACGCACTCCCAGTACCCATCAATACTTGGCCTCCAGGAACCCAGTATATCTCACCTTAAGGTCGCACCATAGTCACACAACTACAGTCGACCCCGATCCTGATACCCAAATCATCAACTACACTAAGCTTCTCGACTCTCAGACCTTATTCGCACACACACGAACGCTATCAATTCTCATACCTCGTACAACACATCCTATAGGATTACAGGCTCGTCACCAGTCATACACGGAGACATAACGCCACATTCCCATCGCGCCAAGACCTCACTTCACAAGATTGCGATTCATTAACCTAACTTCCACTAAGCAAATCACAGCCATATCATGGCCTTAAGCCAACTGTCCACAGCACCAAACAAAGATAACCCAATCTTGAGACCTTCCATCCAAAGTTACAAATAACTTTCACGATCATGCAGACGCCTCCCGCACTTTTGCTCTCCAAGTAAGCATCTATCGCAAATATCTTAACCCACGTTTTCTCGCCTATCATCCCAAGCCATCCTAACCACATGATACACTGCTGAACCTTATTACTACACATTTCGTTCCTCTAGGCAAACAACTTACTTACCTATGAACCTAAGGTCGTATGCAAACAACCTCCAAACATATTACACTCAAAATACACCGTCTCAGCATCAGGCTAACCACACCATCGAACCCTTCTACAGTTCTTTCGAACCTCATGCACCCAGCACGATTCCCAAACACAATCTCCTAATCGCGAGGATAACGACCAAACCACGGACCTGTATTTTCGTAGGAATCCCGCATAACCGATACTTGAGAATTTCACCACGTAAACCACTCAATCACAGAACTCCATTAGGGATCTCACTCAACGAGAGTTAAAGCTACCAACATTTCGTGCAAAGCAAATTACATTTTTAGAAATGTCACCCAAAATGCTCGGGTTCACAGGATAAAGCAAACGGGCTCTTCTAAGAACCATGAGCAAACAAACCCGCCCTCTTACGATCCCAACTTTTAACTCCCACCAAGAAAGAGCAATCACACTGGCCAATCAACCACAAAACACCTCTCCTGCGAGAAAAATCATAAATCAGTTTTAGGCTCTCGCTCCATGTCACTACCTCTTAGGGTCACCATTACTCACTTGGTTTAAGATAAAGTTAACCACTAGTTTTTGTAAGGACATTGGACATCTTAATACAAATGTTTTCGATCACCATTCATAATGAGTACATTCCTCATCACGTCACACCATATCCTCATACTCAGATCTTCACTCAAGTATTTCAACTATTGTTCACCCCACATCCCGACGACGCAACTCACGCATCCACAAGACCCTCGCCATTTATTCACCAAAGCACAACACCACACATACTCACACCCCTTTAGAACATCTACTTACGGCTCACGTCACACTAACAATCAAACAAGTAGGCAAAAATCATGCTACAGTCTCGAGCTCACAACTCCGGTACATCTATTAGAAATCGCAAAATGTTCAACTAGAATAAATGATCATTTTCTAGTCACCTGGCCATGACCTGCTACCCTTTTCTTGTGAGAGTAGTCTTATTTGAAAGAAGACTTCCAGGGCTTCGATTTGAGTACAAAAATGATCATATTCGGAGTCCAGATGAGGGAGATATGATAAAAAGAAGTTGGCCCTGCGCAGTCAATCCGCTCGAGCAGATGTCGGGCACTCGAGCGTCCAACTCTCTTCCAGTTGAGCGCTCGAGTGGACAGGGCTCCGCTCGAGCGCGCTGTCGCCCGAGAAAATCTCAAATTTGCCCCTGTTTTGAGTTTCTAACTTCAAAACCCTTAATCCTTCATCTAATAGGTCTCAAATCTCAATTTCCACCATAAAAGAATTAGATTCAAACTTCATAATCCATTTTTATGCAATGATTCCCCAAAATCATGGTTAAACCTTTCTTAAAAACCCCCATCCCCATCAAACCCAATGCAATACACCCACAAATCTATCAATCTATCCATCAAACAAGAAATCAACTCAATTTTTATCCATATAAATAAAATATCAACCCAAATCTTAACACACATATGAGAAAATCTAGATCCTACCTCGGATTTGCTCAAAAGCTTGAGATTCCTCCAAGTTCTTCCTTCTATGGTTTGGATGTTGATAAATCTTGCTTTCTTGATGCTCCATCTCCCATCTCCCAACTTCTTACTCTAAAGCTTGATTTCCACTCTTACTTACTCCCAATATAGCTTCAAAGCTTCAATTTCCATAGTGGAGGGTTAGGGTTTTCCATGGATTTTTGGGTTTCTCTCTCAAGAGAAAGAGAGAGGAAGAAGAGGAGAGGAGGAGAAGAGATGGGAGAAAACGTGTGGGAGGGTCCTCACTTGGCTACTATTTATAAAACCCCCAAAACATTCTCCAATCTTCTGGATTATTCTAAACACATCTCGATAGTCCGCTCAAGCGGACCCCCACCGCTCGAGCGGTGATTCCTAAACCGAAATTTTGTGAATTTTTTTAAAATTCAACTTAAACCTCCAACTTTGCTCACATTTAAATATTTCGAATTATCCATTAACAAAATCATATTAACACCATCCATCACCATGTATCTCAATTTTACTTTCACATATCACTAATTCAACCTTTAACGAACAAAAATTTTATAGCTCTCATGTCCAATTTTATTTTGGTCTCTTCTCTTATCGAAAATATGAAAAATAAAATAAACGTGTACCGGGTCTCTACAACTTTCTCTCATTTGGGAATTTTGTCCCCGAAATTCGTCTCAAGCCACTCCAAACCTTCCTTTAATCTTAATATATGTTCTCACACTTCGCTAGTTTTTCGGTCCACATAACCTCTTTCTTAGTCCACAATCCTAATCATTCTTTCGAAATGACATGACTCAAAGGTGCAAACATGCCTCTATTACTATCAGACTTAACTCCGGAATACCAATATATCACAATTATGAGAATTATTCATATTCATCGAATTTTACTCTTAACAGGTTTGACCAATTTAAAACGATTCGTCGTTTAACACGACGTCAATTCTTACTCGAAATTCACACCAGAGCTAGAGTCGACCACTCCGTTGTTGATTACCTGCTATCCCTCCATGACCACCATCTCACACCTCATGCACATCCCCGAAAAATAAACATTCTTAACTATAACACTATGCGTCACAAGTCTTAATTCCACTTTGATTCTCCGGACTTCGTCAAACCACAGTTAAATTTACTGCTGGATTCTAATGTAAAATGAAGACTATTTCTCCAACCCAGACATATGTTTCCCAAACTCAAATATTATTCACATGAGTTACATGCCCCAAAATTTCCCATACCTTTACGGCCAACTAACGATCACAACTTAAAACCATATTACTTACTTGCACTACATCA
>JAULJZ010158127.1:0-27709 GCA_032270985.1 Heliamphora pulchella | reverse complement strand
AGTTATTAAGAGTTGTTCTAAAAAGTTATTTTTAAATATCCATTGCTAGCAAAGACACCCAATTCCCCCCCCCTCTTGGGTTGCCTGTTTCCTAACAGTAAGGGTCTAAGATTTTTCTTTTATTTCTAAGAAACTCTCTTTTCTTTTCCGATGTGGATACCAGGATATCACAACCCACCCCCTTTAGGGTTGCACGTACTCGTACAGTAGTCTGCCAGTTCCGATAGCCTGTCAGTCCTTATGGACCCGCCACTCAGTAGCCCGCACACGTGTCACGCGAGATTGCAGGAGCCCACATTCGGAGGTGAGGAGAGTCAGCTCTGATAAAAATAATAATAATCATATTAAAATTGAATATAAAGTTTAATAAATAAATAAATAAATAAATAAAAATCTTTGTGCATTGATCATATGGTAAACCAAACATATTCATCGCGAAATTTTAGGTGTGTATTCTCGGCACGTAGTTCTTGATATTCATCGGCATAAATCGTTGACAGGTTAAACGTAAACATTGTTCGGTTTATTAAGTGACTTGCTAGGATTAAATATATTCTCTTAAAATAATAATATAGAATGAAAAAAAAAAACAAACAAAAAGAAAAGAGAACATAGGCACGCCCTAGCGCCCGCCTTCCCCTTTTTTCTTCCACTTTCCCAGCGCCCCAGCCAACCTTTCCTTTTCTCTGTTTTATTCCCCTCTCCCTATACACGGCGCCGCCGCCTCCACAATTCCTCATTTCTTATTGTTCCTTTCTCTATTTTTTGTTTACACCACACGGATTCCCATTCTTTTCTTATGTTCTCATGCATAACCGTGTCGTTATTTTTTCGTACGGTATTTAAAATCTACCATTATTAAACCCTGAAATACCTTTTTAGGGTTTTATACTTTTTCGCCTAGTAGTTAATAAGGTAGGAGTTTTTGTTTATTTTTTTACCAACAAATGCAATGTATGACTGTGATTAATTTTTTTTATGATTGTTGAATTGGTGTTTTGGTATGAAATTAGATTACTTAGATTTTAATTATTATTTTTTTATGTTATCATTACTTGAAATACCTTTAATTGTGTGAAATTTTATATATGTCATTTTTATTGAAATATATAATTGGTGTTTGAATTTGATATATTTGTATACTCGGTACGAATCTCATGAACTGGTAGAAGAGCTAAAGTTAAATTTTCTTAAAAAAATATATAAAATATAAGACACTTAATGAAAAGTAAAGGAGTTTTCTGAATAGCCTTGAAGAATTGTGGTTGACATCTAAGGTAGTGAGTTAGACGGTTTGATTTACGAGTTCTAGATTCGCTGCACAGATAGATTCCTATACTCGAGAGGTTAGTGCCTCGAAATAGGTCGTCACAACTCACTAGTGCAATGGAGTGCCTAGGTGGGTTGAGTGACGGTGCACTGCCACTGGGACACATAGGCTTAGTGGTAAGGGATGGTTGTCTACTCTCTTAGGCGTGTCATATTTCTCATAGGCGGTTAATTTGGATTGATTAAAAGTTTTATGAAATAAAAATCAAAATAGTTAAAAGGTTTATGGATTTAATGAAAATTGACTTTACATACTTTTATTTTGTTTCTGTTGGCATATACCATATCTACCTTCTTTCGTACTTATATTTGTTGGTTATTGATAAACTCTGACCCCTCTGGTTTATTTATGTGTTTGGATATTTCAAATTCTGCGGTACCTCGTGAGTAGTTATATTTTTGGAGTTTCTGTTGAGAATTATTTGAATTCTGTTGAAAATTATTTGAATATTAATATTGAATGTTAATAATGTAGTCACAACAGTATTTTTGTGACTTAAGCTAAATTTTTTTTAAAAAAATTTCGTAACTGTAGTTTGGATTAAAATGCTCGGATATTTTATCATATTACTAATGTACATGGGTTCATAGTAATTGTTGAAAATTTTGATGTAAATATATGCATGAAAAGGTAGGGTGGATGATCTAAAATTTATATTTATGTTGTGGTATTATTGTTGAGAACTAGTTAGAGCTTGCATCTATATTTGTAAACGGTTAGTACCGTTGGACTATCTGAAAAATAGAAGAGACTCTGACAATTTTTTTTTAAAATATTTATTACTTAGAATATTTTCTAAAAAATTTGGTATGTGACATAAAGTATGTAAATAAATAATAAAATTAACTTTTTTTTGTCTAACTTTATTATTGTTTATTCATTTGACTTTCCCTTTTCTCGAGCTAAAAAATAAAGTAGTAATGACTAATTATAAAATATACCTTTAAAGTTATTATAAACGAATAAGTTTTAAATACATTTATAAAAACATACTTTATTAATTTTTTGTAATTACTAATAAATGTTGAAAGTTTATATTTATTAGTTGTGGGAGAAATAATTTCTCATAATTGTGACCCCCACTAAGTTGAATTATGAGATTCGCCACTAAACATAATTGTAACAACAGTTTCACATGGCAACATATCTCTAATGGTATTAGTCTTATTAATAACTTAACGTTTTTAGTTTTTGTGTTTTTTTTTTTTGTTTAAAACCCAACAAAATTAACACAATTTATTTGGTAAAAAATAGAAAAAGTAAAAAAAGTAAAAAAATTAATTTAAAATACTAACTTTTATAATACTTTATTTAAACTCTTACTTCATTTAAAAAGATAATAATATTCATACTTAATAACTTCTTGGGGATTTTAGTCAAATATTCAAAAAAATAAATTTTAATGCGTAAGATTTATAAACAAAAATTTTAACGCGCAAGATCCAATCACGTAATTTTTTTCGAAAATACCTAGCAACAGATAAATTTATCTGATTAATAATCATATGTTTAATATGCAAACAGATAAATATCTGTTTGCATATTTATGACTAATAAATAAATTTAATTATTTGCATATCAACACAGATAATGCAAACAGATAAATTTATCTGTTTATATATTTATGTCTAACAAATAAATTTATCTACTTGCATATCAACACAAATAATACAAATAGATAAATTTATCTGTATTCTTTATATATATTTTGAAAATGTTTATCTTTCTATGTTCTTTATACGTACTTTTAATATGACAGATAAATTTATCTGTATTCATTACACATGTTTTCAATAAAAGATAGATAAATTTATCTGTATTCTTTATACATGTTTTGAAAATGCATAGATAAATTTATCTGTGTTATCTGTGTTTTTCAAAACATGTATAAAGAGTACATATAAATTTATCTGTCTTTTATTACAAGCACGTGTAAAGAACAGAAATAAATTTTTCTGTATTCTTTATACATATTTTGAAAATGTATAGATAAATTTATCTGTATTCTTTATACGTGCTTACAATAAAACAGATAAATTTATCTGTTCAATCATAACACTTTACATGTACTTTCAATAAGATAAATAAATTTATCTGTATTATTTATATATATTTTGAAAGGTACAGATAAATTTACATGTATTCTTTATACGTGTGCTTACAATAAGATAGATAAATTTATCTGTGATATTTATACGTGCTTACAATAAACAAATTTATTTGTACAGAGAGTATTTTGTCCCACAAAATCATGCACGCATCAATAGAAGAACTTGCGCATTAAAATTTTTACGAGAATAATTCTTACTCGTTAAGAAATTTATGCTAGATGAAAAACAATAAACGGCTTATAAATTGAACGGTTCACCAATTTTTCGTAACTTATTTATCACTAGTACCAATTATATAGAAAAACAATACTGTTTAACTTAAACAAAAAAAAAATTATCCAATCAACCAATTTCAAGAAAATGTATCTTAAAAATTAATTTACCAAATAACATATTTTGTATTACTTTTTGACTAAAAAAACAATTTAACTTTTAAACAAGTTATTAGCTCCGAAAATTAAGTACAACTTGATGTGTTGCCAAACATATTTTTAAGAACGGGTCTCACAGGATCATGTCCCATATCGATATATTAAAGGTATACATAAAACGATATTAGTTTTCAATTTTTTTTTTTGAGATTTACGTTGTATTATTATTTTTCTGAATACATGTATAAGAATATCTTTCTGTCTTTTTATTATTTTTTCGTATTTACAAGTCGTCATCATAACAGGAATCCAGGGAGCTAAGGCCCAATAAGACTTTTGCCATAGATAAAAATTAAAAAATATTATTAGTAATTTTATATTTTATTATTTATTTTTTTACAATTATTTTTGTATCCTGCAAAATTATAATACATGCATAAAAATATGATTGATCTTTTATTCATATTTGTTTTTATTGATCTTCCGTTGCTGGCGGCTCTTAATTGTTTTTGGATCAGGTTCTCATAATAATAATAAAAAATAATAATAATAAAAAATAAGTGATATATATATATATATATATATATATATATGAGGGTGGATATAACTATGAGTCTATAGCCTAGCCCAAAAACAAACTGCTCCATCACTCAATGGAGTCCGGACCACCCATAGGACCGGGCCATACTAGTTCGGCTTATCCTAGCAAGGAGTGGCCCGCACCAGATAAAGCCTATGTCGGCCACAGAAGAAAGGATAGCCCTGCATGTTTTCATCTTGTATACGATTTGATCGAATATACAAGATGGAAACAAATCAGAATCACGTCATGATAGGAAATAATTCCTAAAGAATCAAGAGGCAGATAAAGCCCATGTCGGCCATAGAAGGAAGGATAGCCTTGCATGTTTCAATCTTGTATACGATTTGATCGGATATACAAGATGGAAACAAATCAGAATCACGTCAGGATAGAAAATAATCCCTAAAGAATCAAGAGGCAGAATCCTAGGAGAATTCAGCCTCATGAGGTTTTGACCCCTATATAAAGGAAGGTATTCTCAAACCACAGGTATGCAATTCTTAGCCCAGCTCTTGACTAGAAATCTCCCTGAGAGATATCTAACTTGAGTATCGGAGTGCCTCCTGGCCAAACCAGACCGGAGGGCACTAACGGTGTTCTTGGTGTTGCAGGAGTTCAGTGGCGGAGCAAGGAGATTTTAGTGAGTTCGGCGGCAAGGAGCTTGGCTCATATCCTGTTTGGGGTCATCAATATTGGGCCAATTTACTTGGTCCAGACTGTACCGAACAAACCTCCAGTTTGTAATGCGCACAATTTAGTGCCTTATGTGAAAACGACGATCTCGAACCAACAAAATCATGAGCTAGACTCTGACTGGATTCACTGGAAGCCGTACTAGGGGCAAGAAGATATCCCCCAAAGATCTATACCCGTTGTTCTAGAAAGGCCAAGGGCCCCAAGAGTCTTTTTCGAGATTCGAAGACGAAGGGACGATGCCTCACGCAATGGGAGGCAACTTCGCTATTCAACCACGAGTTCAAGAGAGGAGCGACCCTCTCCCCCATCTTCAAGAGAGAGGGGAAGATTGAAAGAAAGGTTGGCCAGGCGAGATAGGATCATCGATAACCTTGAGGAGAGAATGGAGCAGCGTGACAAAGAGATTGAAGAACTTAGACGAATGGTCCAAAGATAAGATGCTTGAAGGGAACCGCGCGTGAGGAGAAGGGAAAGTCCCGAGCAAGAAGATACCGAGCAAAGTCCGGAGTCCTATAGCTTGAGTCACCCTCAGAGGCGGAGGTGCAAAGAGCCTGTGGTAAGCCAATGAAGCTCTAGGCGCACTGATACCATAAAAATGGAATCAGTTCGGCCAAATCATGTAAGAGTTTCTCGGGCTGAACCAGACCCCAGCCAGGATCTACGACTATGGTTGGAGAGAAGGATGAATTTCAGAATGCAGCATGGTGGTGGACGAACAGCCCAATACATGGCAAGGAAGGCCCTTGAGCAGATCTTGGTGTCGCCATTGGCCGGAGTCATTGAGAATGCAGATCCCCTACGTAAGTTCTCCCCCCCAAAATTTGAAATGTACGATGGAAAAGCAAATCTAGTAAGTCATAATCGGCAGTACAGACAAGCAATGGCACTCTGGAGTGGGAATGATGCACTCCTTTGCCGCATGTTCCCATCTAGTTTGGGGGAGACAACCCTCAGTTGGTTTCACAAGTTGCCACCACATTCCATAGCTAGTTGGCAGCAATTGGCTGAATCCTTTATTGCTTGGTTCATAACCAATAGTAAGCAGACAAGGAGTTTTGACACACTACTCTCCCTAAGAAAGAATGATGGGGAGACAATTCGGGAGTATGCTTGGCACTACTGGGAAACTTACAACGAGATTGAGGACTGCAGTGAACAACTCGCTGTGGCATCATTTAAAATCGGGTTACCTCCCCAGAGTCGTTTGAGATAATCCCTCACCAAGAAGGCCGTCTCCATAATGTTCGAACTCATGGTAAAGATAGAGCAGTATACGAAGGTGGAGGAAGATATAAGCCCGGCCAAAAAAAGTGTGGCCTCAATTAAACAACTTGAGAAGAGGGAGAAAAGGCGAAAGGACCAGAAGTCCAGAAAGCAATCCCAAGAGAAGAATGAGTCAGTGGCTTACTAGGCCTTGCAAACGGTATTCAAGAAACCCCTGCATAAGCTCTCAGACTAGATCAAGGACAAGCCCTATTTCCAGTAGCCTCCGGAGTTGATGGGGCATCCGAACAGATGTGTTCAGAAGAAGAAGTGCCACTATCACCGAGATCAAGGCCATCTGACTAGAGAATGCTGAACTTTCAAAAGGCACCTGGAAGACTTGGTACAAGCAGGGCACCTGCTTGAATTCATTGACGCCGAAAAGACTGCTCGAAAAGGGAGAAATCGTGAGGAGGACCAGAGGCCCGAACAAGGTGATGCTCCACTTGGCGTGATAAAGATGATCCATGGCACCATATAGCTGATCACCCGATCAGTTGTTCGGCACCAAGCCAGAACCATGGCAAATGCCATGAAGGTGGATGAGGGTAAGCGACGAAGAACAGATGAGGACCCCAGCCAAAGCCAGACCAAGGGGATAAGCTTCTCAGAGGAAGACCTTGAAGTAATACACCAATCCCATAATGACGCCTTGGTACTAACACTGCGCATTGCTAATTACGATGTAATGTGAGTATTAGTAGACCGGGGCAGTTCGATGGATATTATGTACTACAGTTTATTCCAGAAGCTGGGGCTAAGGACTCTGCACTCAAAAGATGCATGACACCCCTGATCGGCATTGGCACAGACCTAGTATGGCCAGTTGGAAGGATCATTGTACCAGTGAAAGCAGGGCCTGTGACGGTAAACACTGAGTTCTTAGTTGTTAACCAACCTTCCACTTATAATGCAATTGTAGGTAGAACGTGGATTCATAGTCTGGGAGCAGTTCCCTTAACCTACCACCAATCCCTGAAGTTTCAAGTGGATAAAGAGGTAGTTGAAATCAAAGGAGACCAACACACAGCGAGGCAGTGTTTTCTAGCAATGATGAAGAGCCTAGAACAATATGCAGAAGTAAAGACTATTGAGATGGAGGAAGGCCAAACAATCCACGACTATAGCCGAACAGCTGAGGAGAAAGTGGTAGAAGACCTGAAGAAAGTCGTTATCAACCCGGAGGACCCAGATCGGTTCTTCTTGCTCGGAACGAGCATGACTGAACAAGAAGAGACCGAACTAATTGAATTTTTGAAGAAGAACAAAGAGGTCTTCGCATGGACGCCATACGAGATGCCGGGGATATATCTCAAAGTAATCAGCCACCGGCTAAATGTGGATCCCCAGAGGAAGCTAATAGTACAGAAACCCAGAAAATCGGCACCACACCATGCAGAGGCAGTGGTTGAGGAAGTTTAAAAATTGAAACAGGCCGGGACAATCAAGAAAATCCACTATCCAACCTGGTTGGCAAACACCGTCGTGGTCAAGATGAAGGATGGAAAGTGACGAGTATGCATTGACTTCACCGATCTTAACAAAGCTTGCCCTAAAGACTGTTTTCCATTGCTCCGAATAGACTAACTCGTCGATTCAATGGCAGGACATGGAAGGACGAGTTTTCTTGACGCATACAGGGGATACCATCAGATAACAATGTATCCTCCGGACATGGAGAAGAAGGCGTTCATTACTCCTCGAGAAATCTACTGCTATAAGGTGATGCCATTTAGACTAAAGAACGCTAGCGCTACTTACCAAAGGTTAGCCACCAAGATGTTCAGGGATTTGATTAGCAAAACCATGGAGGTCTACATAGATGGCATGGTCGTAAAGACTAAGCACCCAAACAAACATCTTGACGACCTAAGAGGGACATTTGAAATCCTTAAGGCTTACAAGTTAAGGTTTAATGCCTCTAAGTGTGCCTTTAGGGTCAGTTCGGGGAAATTCCTAGGCTTCCTGGTAACCCACAAGGGAATAGAAGTGAACCCCGAACAGATTTTAGCCATTCAAAGTTTGAGAAGTCCACAAAACCTAAACGAAGTCTAGAACACTATTCATATATCTCGCAGTTTCAAGTCGTGCAGTGAGTGCCATGCTCCTGAAGGTAGAGGACAAGATTCAAAAGTCAATCTACTACGTGAGCAAGGTTCTCCTTGACCCGAAAATAAGGTATTTACCGTTGGAGAAACTGGCACTAGCACTGGCCTTGGTCGTTGCATCTCGCAAGCTCATCCACTACTTCAGAGTTCATCCGATCAAGGTAATCACCGAACACCCTCTTCAAGCATTACTTCGTAAAATTGACTTTTCAGGGAGAATTGCAAAATGGGCTGTGAAACTTGGGGAGCATAACATTACCTTTTGCCCAATGACAGACATAAAAGGCCAAGTCCTGGCTAATTTCATCGCCGAATTTAGCCAAGAGGAAAGCTCGGAGGACACCGAGGGGCAAGCTACCAAGCCAGCAACTCCATAAGTGGGAGACTCAGAGGCTACTTGGAGGCTCTATGTGGATGGCTCATCGTGCAATAAAGGTGCCAGGGTGGGAATCGTACTTTATAGTTCGGATGGTATCCTCATTGAGAAGGTTGTTTGGCTTGATTTTCGAGCCACTAACAACGAAGCTGAGTATGAAGCCCTCCTGGTTGGACTACAAGATGTCAGGGAACTGAAAGCTTAGAAAGTCAAAGTATTTTGTGACTCACAGTTGGTTGTTAATCAGTTCAAGAGGGAATACACGGCCAGGGATGACAGAATGCATGTGTATGTTTGGCTGGCGCAGGAACTAGCAAAGGACATCACAGACTGTGAGATCATTCAGCATTCATCTAAGGAAAATAGCCATGTTGACTCTCTGGTGTGCCTAGCATCAGCCATTAGCTCCGAAGAAAAAAGGGTGATCTCGATGGAAGTCCTCCAACAACCGAGCATAGTCAACCACGAAGAGAAGCCGATCTATTACTTGGAACTGGGTCCAAGTTGAATGGATGCCATAAAAGACTACTTGGTGAAAGACATACTCCCACCCGATCAAAAAGAGGCGAGGATGATAAGAAGAAAAGCAGCTAGATTTTGGGTCTCTAGTTCTGGGGACCTTTACAAAAAATCCTTCACTGGGCCCTACTTATATTGCATCCACCCGAACAGAGTTCAGGATCTATTGTTCGAACTTCACGAAGGAATTTGTGGCGGCCACACAGTAGGAAGGTCTCTAGCCCACCGAGCAATCTCCCAGGGTTACTGATGGCCATACATGCAAAGATATGCGGAGCAATATGTCCAGAAGTGTAAAAAATGTCAGAGGTTCAGTCCGAACATACACATCCCAGCCAAAGACCTTTTCCCACTCATAAGTCATGGCCCTTTGCCCAATGGGAATATGACATAGTTGGTCCCTTCCCAAGGGTTACAGGCAATAGGAAATACCTCCTTGTTGCCACGGACTACTTCACTAAATGGGTAGAGGCCGAGCCTCTGGCTAACATCCGAGATGTCGATATGAAGAGATTCACGTGGAAGAGCATCATCACCCGATTTGGCATTTCCCGAGCAATCATATCTGACAACGGAACCTAGTTCGATAGTTCGGTGTTCAAAAATTTCTGTTCTGGACTAGGGATTAAAAACTACTTCTCTACCCTAGCATACCTCCAGAGTAAGGGACAAGCAAAGGCTACTAACAAGACCATCATCGACGGGCTGAAGAAAAGGTTGGATGCTGCTAAATGAAGATGGGTTCAAGAACTCCCTTCAGTGCTTTGGACTTACCGAACTACTCCAAGGAGATCTACGGGTGAAACCCCTTTCTCCCTAGCATATGGGGTAGAGGCAGTCATACCGTTGGAAATCGGATTACCTACAATCTGAACAGAGGTCAGTACTCCTGAAGGTAATGCGAGAACACTGGCTTTGGATCTAGACTTAGCCGGGAAACGGAGAACTATGGCCACCATTAAATTGGCAGCCTACCAACAAATTCTGGCCAAAGGATACAACAAGAGGGTGAAACACCATGAGTTCGAAGAAGGAGATCTGGTCCTAAGAAAAGTGCTCGGTGATATGAAGGATCTTGTCCAGGGGAAGTTGGGCTCGAACTAGGAAGGCTCGTACAAAGTTACTTTCAAGGGTAGCACTGGAGCATACCACCTAGAAAACATGAATGGAAAGGCAGTCCCAAGGTCGTGGAATGTAAACAATCTCCGAAGGTTTTACTTTCGATTTTAAAAGTGCAAATGTAATTTTTTCATTTCCAATAAAACGCCATTGTTCGGCACAAGTTTTTCCTTTTAAAGCATCTTCAAAGTTTTTATCACATAATCTTCCTGACAAAAACTTGGGGGGGCACACCCTGACACCCTGAGTACAGGAAATGTCATTAGAAGCCTAAAAAGGCTGAGTTCGACGTTTATCCGAACTAATATCGCCCTTAGTATGGATGTTGATCCATACTTAGGATGATTAAGCCTAAAAAGGTTAAGTTCAAAATTTATCCGAACTAATAGAGCCCTTAATATGGATGTTGATCCCATACTTATGATGAATGAGCCTAGAAAGGCTAAGTTCGAAGTATACCCGAACTGATTTAGCCCTTAGTGTGAAAGTTGATCCCATACTTAGGATGATTAAGCCTAAAAAGGTTAAGTTCGAAATTTATCCGAACTAATATAACCCTTAGTATGGATGTTGATCCCATACTTAGGATGAATAAGCCTAAAAGGCCTTAAGTTCGAAGTTTATCCGAACTCATTTAGCCCTCAGTATGGATGTTAGTCCCATACTTAGGACGATTAAGCCTAAAAAGGCTAAGTTCGATATTTATCCGAACTCATTTAGCCCTCAAAATGGATGTTAGTCCCATACTTAGGACGATTAAGCTTTAAAAATGATAAGTTCAATTTTATCCGAACTAATTTGGCCTCAAGTATGGATGCTGATCCCATACTTAGGACGAGTATGCCTAGAAAGACAAAGATAGTCGATCATCCAAACAAAATTAACCCCAAGTATGGATGACGATCCCATACTTAGGACGCAAAGCCTTGAAAGGACGACTCAGTCTAAAATAAATGACCAAGACAAAATAAAAAAGTTCTTTTCATTGATGGAAGAGAGGCTGAAACCCTCGAAGCTACAAGTACAATCCCCAAAGGGCAATAACAAAATAATTAACATCAAGAGGGGAATGCTCCTAAAGGGCGGCTAAGAAGTCTTCAGTTGTTTCGATGGGGGTCCCCACTTCCTCGACAGTAGTAGGAGTAGCCACGACCGCCTCACCTTAACCTTGCTCTGTGGCTGCACCCTCGACCTCCCCTGCTACTTCCTCTACTTCCACTTGCTTGTTGGGCAAGGGGACCTCGGTGTATAAGGGAGAGGAGGCCTCAACCCATGCTGCTTGAAGAGCCACCTCCCATGCAGTAGCAAAAATAATATCTTGAAGTTTGGGGATTTGCCCCTTGTAATTCTCCGTCGCCTCAGCAACCCCTCAGCATAGGCTTTCTCGCTGGCAAGAGCTAGTTCGGTCTCAGTTTTGCCGAGCTGGGCTTGGAAAGCCAAGAGTTGGTCTTCCTTTTCCTTTAGCTGCCCCTTTAGGGCAGTCTCCATGACTTCCAGCTTAGAGACCTGGGCCCGAGCAATGTCAGCTGCTTTAGTCTTTTCTTAGAGACTAGCCTCCAACTTGCTGATCTTCTTGAGGTAGTTGAGGTTAGCCTGGCAGAGCTTTGTAAGTTCGCCCTACTGAACCTCAACACGTTCCACCATCGCCATCATACGCTGCAAGCTTTGGTAAGAAAAGGAACGAACAAGAGTAAAAAAGAGAGCAAGGGTAAAACAGTAAAGAAATGACTGGCCAAAAATAGAAAACCTGGGTGGAATGGCGGATGATGGATTTGACCAACTTCTTGTGAGGGAGCTTCCGAGCTTCCTCCATATCCGTCGGCAACAGCAGCGCCTTTGAAAGGCCATAGGCCGTTTTGGGAGACCTAGCCTTGTCTTCAATGTTTATGGGGCGTACACCCTTCGTTAAAATAGGGGTCCACAGCTTGGGACCCTCCACGCCCTCAGCAACCACTTTTTCCTTCCCTTTACCTTTTTCCCCTTTTCCTTCTTCAGTTCCTTGTCTTTAGCGCCTTCAGGCGCCCTGGCCATCTCTCCAGCCTCCACCTCCGCAGATTTCTTCAACCTCTTGAAAACAGGAGCTGCCTCCGCAGTAAGTTCGGCTACCAGGTCGGTAGCTCTGGCATGTCTAGTACCCTCCGCAGCCGTGGCAACAGTCGTCTTCTTTTTCAGACCTCCGAGCGTCAGAAATTTAGTCAGGTCGGTGGCAGGGGCTCTCCTTTTAGCCATTTCTTCAATACGGGCTAAGTCTAAGGAGTCCGCCGAAGAAGTTGACAATGAGATAGAAATTGTATACCCCGGGGACGGGGGCCCAGGCTCGTTAGCTATGATGGAAGGCTGGGCAACGGTCACTTGCCTCTCCGCTTTGGTGAAGGGAAGCACGATAGCTTCTGGGATTTCGATTGGATCTGAAGCAGCAGCAGTAATCCGAACTCCTGAAGGGTTCGGCCTGATGAAGCTTCTGTAGGTCGAAACGTACTTCAGTAGGATGTGAGAAGCATTGCCTAAACCCTTTTGTTCGGGAAGCCCTTTGTATTGCCAGACTTTTCTCAAGTCTTCTATATGAACACTGGGGAGAGGACCCCGTGCTCGATTGTTTGCGATCTCACCTGTGCCAATCAAAGAAACAAGTAAGAATTTGGAAGGACATGTAAGGTGTCAAAATTTACTAAGAAATAAAGACATATAGATGGTGACGAGAACTACCGGGGTCGAGTATGTCTCTCCGAGGAACCGTGAAGATGTCATGCACCTCATTAGGACTGAACTCGAAGTTTCCGGTGATGTAGAGAAAGTCGTCATCGACGTCTTTCCCCGAATCCGGTAGTTCGATCACCAATTTTTTGTTCACTCTCTTTGCTTTGAGATAATAGGACCCCGTGGAGTGCTTAACCATGCTGTAACAATAGACAAGATCCAAGATACCGAGGTTGGTACCCAGGATCCGGTTAAGCTCCACGACGCCCATTATCACTCTAAACACATTAGAGAAAACATGCATTGGGCTCACTCTATAGTGCCCAATTACCCGGCGAAGAAGAGGATGAAGTGGGAACCGAACTCCCCCTTCCACTATCGCAACTAGAGGAAGGGGGAGCTTGTCTCAATTCCCCTCACGAGAATCGCCGAGGTTGGCCAAAGTGATCCCAACGTCGTAAGGAATCTGGTACCGACGACAAAAATCCTGCATCGCCGCTGGTGTCGCTACCAGCTTCCTGAGTTTGCCCATCCCACTCAGAAATTTTTCAAAAGAAAAGAGGGGGAGAAAGAACAGAAGAGAAAATGAGGGAAAACGGGCAAAGTTTGTCTCAAAGCAAAAAGTTGGGGAAACAAGCCAAAGAGACGCTTACAAAAGTTCACCAGCAATAACTTGGCACAGAATTCTGGGTACGCTTCACCGGAAATTGGGATTTGTCCTCACCAAAAATCGCAGAGAGAATGCTTGAAAACTAGGGAGTACGAAAATGGGGAAAAGAATGGAAAATGGCGTCGCATAGGGTTTTTATACCCATCGTTTGAAACGACAGGCGCATTTAATGCGCCGTACATTCGAAACAACGTGAATAATCATTAATGTTTGTCACCGCCCCCACGCGCCACTTAAGACACGCCACGTCAGTAACACAAAGCTCGAGGCCAGCCGTCACCATTCATGAGGGGAACCCAAGAGGTCTGAGTAACTCGACCACTACCCGAAGAACCGAATGGAGGTATCCGAACAAAGGAGCACCCCTTGGAACTCCAACACCCAACACATATCCGAACTGTATAACCGAGCATACCCCGTACAATGGGGCTGACAATCGAACAAAAATTTAAAGCTCTAGACCCTCGCCAAGCAGATCGGTCAAGCAAGAACCAGAGCTGGAGGTAGTTGAGGGTGGATAAATTATGGGCCTATGGCCTAGCCCAAAAACAGACTGCTCCATCACTCAATGGAGTCCGGACCACCCATGGACCGGGCTATACTAGTTCGGCCTACCCCACCAAGGAGTGGCCCGCACCAGATAAAGCCCATGTCGGCCACAGAAGGAAGGATAGCCCTACAGGTTTTCATCTTGTATACAATTTGATCGGATATACAAGATGGAAACAAATCAAAATCACGTCAGGATAGGAAATAATCCCTAAAGAATCAAGAGGCAGAATCCTATGAGGATTCAGCCTTATGAGGTTTTGACCCCTATATAAAGGAAGTTATTCTCAAACCACAGGTATGCAATTCTTAGCCCATCTCTTGACTAGAAACTTCCCTAAGAGATATCTAACTTGAGTATCAGAGTGCCTCCCGGTCAAACCAGACCGAAGGGCACTAACAGTGTTCTTGGCGTTGCAGTAGTTCGACGACGGAGTAAGGAGCTTTCAGTGAGTTCGGCGGCGAGGAGCTTGACCCATATTCTATTCGGGGTCATCAGTATTGGGCCAATTTACTTGGTCCAGATTGTACCGAACAAGCCTCCAGTTTATATATATATATATATGATAGTTTGGTGCAATACTTTTAAAAAAAATATTTTCTAGACAGTTTACAATAATACTACAATGCAAAGTTTTTAAAAAACAAAAATCTATCGTGACTAATTTAAATATTACTTTGAAAACTTTATTGAGGGATAGAATAAATAGGTACAAACTTTATCAAGATTTTACATGTTTATCCTTTTAATTAATGAGTAAATTAGTGTAACATGACTTTGCTACAAATTTTAATTGCCTATAGTATTTTCTTATTATAATAGAATAAATAGATTTAAAATAAATGGATAATTAGTCATAAGTTCAATTCTTATTACACTTTTTTTTAAAAAAAAAAATTTAGGTCAAGTGTTTTAAAAGTTTTAAAGCCTTAAGTCCTATAAATTTAATACTTGTTAATTTTAAGTACAAAATCACATTTATTACTTACACGCTCCTAATAACATGATACAAACCTTCGCCACTGTCGATCTCACTACCAATGGCCACCTTCATTGCGGGCGACACCATAGTCGGCCACCATCAGTGTCGGCGATTAGATCAATATTTGCTGCCATCCATTGTTTCATGTACCACCACTGCAAATCACGACATCGTCAACTCTGTCAACCATCACCATTAGCAACAAAACCTTAGTATTTCACAACTGAAACCTCCATTGTCGACACTTTGATGATCGAAAAACCTAACCCATTAAATCCGCCATTTCACACCAAATCTGCTACAGCCAAAACTCTAATCAACCAGGTTCATACCACTTTTCGTAGATCAACCTAAAAATCAGTTGATTTCAGGCGTAGAAGTGAGGATCGATTCATTAATAAAGAACAATCAAAGCAAAGAACCAAAAATGGTGGTTACAATGGTGAGGTAAATTGATTAGTGAACCACTGCAATCACAAAATTGAAGATTCAAAAAAATCGTAATGGTAATGAATAGCGACAAAGTATAGGAGAGAAGGTCGTTTTAATCTAAGAGGCGTTAAAGTTAGCAAAACAAATTAGGAAAGAGGAGTCATGAAAGTCAAGGTTTGTGTCGACATTAGTCACCAGAGTTGGTCATCAAAAGTCTCTAGAGTTGGTATAGTTAGAGGTCGTCGGAAGGCACCAAAATTGGTCGTTAAAAAGTCACCGAAATTAGTGATCAAAATTCACTGAAGTTGATCATTGAAATCATCACCGAAGGTTGCCAGAGTTCCCTAGATATGGTTGCTGGAGTTCACCGATGGTCGCCGAAGAACACCACAAGTGATCATCAGAGCTAGTCGGCGGTCGCCGGAGATAGGGGGATAAGATGTTAATGTGAAATGATGAGTATTTAAAGTAGTATAGGTATTTTAGTCCAATTTTACATAATAAACTTTAAGAATTAAAGTATTTTTCATTAGATCTAATATTGTATAAATATTAATTGTGGACCTTACCCCAAAAATCTCTTAAATAAACATCTCATTTAGTGTAAATAACTTGAAGAACTATCACACTTTTAAGATTCAATTGTCCACAATAAAACAAATTTTAATTTCTGTCACAACTTCTCATTTTCTAAAATAAATAAAATATATAAATTACATTTCATGTTTTTCTCTTCACATTACTCACTTTTCTTTATTTGTTTTAATATTTAATAATACATGTCGCAATTTAATTGGTCTAAATTTAGTTTTTAAAAAATATAATCTTATGATTAGTTCACATTATGTATTATCTTTAAGATGGGTTTAAAGTATCTATTATCTCTATTCAAATTATCTATTGTATTTCAAAATAATTCAAGTTTTATTCTACCGTCATTTAAGCCTTTGAAAGATCTTGAAAAGACGTTCACTGGGAACAATTACATTGTATTTACAATTTAGGTCCGCAGACCACGCTCGAAAGTATATAAAGCATAACACAACCCGCAAGTATCACCCGAAGATGAAAAGGGTAACATAAGTCTGCAGGCATCACTTGAAGTTTGGAAGCATATCACTGGTAAACACGGGTCCATATACTTCACCTGAAGGTGGAAAGCATAATACATGCCACAAGCCTCACCCAAAAGTGGGAAAGAAAGCAAAGAAAGCACAAGCCCATAGGTTTGAAAACAACTTATCGAGAGTTTAGAGATATGTGACCCACAGGTCTCGAAGCATCATGGTCATTGTGATGAATTTGACAATGATAGTGCAATAAAGGCAAAAGACGTTACACAATAAAAAGTAGCACGAAAGAGAAATGGGCAAAGTTGTAATGTCCCGATTTTGTATTAATAATAAAAACCCGAGTAATTTAATGAAAGTACGAATCCTATTTTAAGAAAATAATCAATAAATGAAGTCAAACTTTCAATTTTCTCATCAAACATAAGGAAACAAGAGTTTTTTTTTTGTAAACAACCCCTCCTAAAATAGTCCTTTTATTGCCCAAAGGGTCACCCGAAAACATTTCATAAAAATCTAATTTTTAAATCAAATCCAATAAAATATCACGTAACGGAATTCGCTCGAACGAGCTCCTCACCGTTCAAGCGGTGAAGTACCTGAGAACTCACATCCCAAAAGTCTGAAAATTTGACTAAGTGCTAAAATATCATCCCTTTTTCCCATTCATAAAACATGATTTTAAATAGACAAACTTGAAAAGTAAAACATATGCTTGATAAAAAAATAACCCTTTTTGACCCAAAACCCAAAATCGAACTTAAAGATCACGATACATCATTCAAAACTAAAGGATTCAACCCATTAACGAGCCTAACGCCCTCACATGCATACGAATCATGAATATCTGACCTTATGGCTTTACAACGCGGATATCCTAACCCAAAATACATTAATCCAAGTGCTCAAAATAAAAATTATATTTACAATTTCATTTCTTAAAAGATATAATCAATATATATATATGTAATTCCATTAACTACTCAAAAAGGTCCAGTGACCATCCATCTTACTCTAATACCTTCTTCCCGCTATCACCTGAAATGTTGTTAAATAATATGAGCCTAGATTCGTAGGAAAAAGACTAACGATGAACACATACATAACATGCGATGATGGTTATGTGGGATGCAACATATAAATTTATCCAAAACTAATACCATTTGTCCCGAATCAAGTTCCCGTCACATAACCAAATTTTCATGGAAAGATTATGTTGAGCGAACCATTTTAATTCATCACCCCACCGTTTCCCAACTAGCCTAATGTGTTCCTTAAACCATAGTTGTTTCTTTTATCCTTTTGTGATTTGCCAACCCAATTCATTTATTGATTCAATTAAGTACCAAAGCCGGACGGCGCATATAAACCTAAGCACATTTATTACCACCGGGCCACACGAGACTCGAGAGATAAATACCCATTCTATAGCCCGACGCGAAGAGCACACATTTTTAATTTTCCTAAAAAATATCGATGGGTAGGCCATCCAAGAGTACGCTTTCACGGGTATTAATCTGAAGGAAGGGCCTATCTTACATTACGCAAGTTTTCAGTTTTTCACCGAGGAGCAACTCGTGCTTAAACTTAAACATTCAATTCGGTCACATGGTACTTCAATTATATCATTTTTATTTAACAACCAATACGAGTTCAACCGTCAACCCAGTTTTCCTTGCCAAACCTCATGCCATTGCGGTTCCAATTTCAACCATCACATAAATTATCATAATTCATATTTTCGAATATAAAAGCTCAAAATTCTCAAGTTAACACTTTCATATGATTCAAATTCAACGGGTTACCAGTTTTACACCAAGCCCCCAATTCATCACCCACCATTTTTCACATATCTTTCAAAATCATGGAATATATGTAAGAGGTTAATATAACCCTAATTTGTTTAACAATTTTATCAATTTCAACATACGGGTTCCTTACCCCTAAAAGTCCCAAATTTCATGGTTTTGATTCAAATCCAAACCCTAGCCCAGCCTTTCTCAATTCCGATCATATCCAACGATAATAAGAAGGTAAAATCATGTTAAATCATCCGTAGATTTAAGATTTAACATTTTTTAACACTAAACCCTAACCTATGGCTTCGAGAACACCATTTTCATGTATTTATGTTCATAAAATTAAAAACACAACTCATATCATATAAATATTCAATGATAGTCATAGATCATACCTCTCTGAAATTCTAGCAACAAGAAAACTACCCTAGCAAGCTCCAACCACAAGGATCTCCAACCGAAAGGTGAGAAGGAAGCCTCCAACGCCAAGTCCAAGCCCCAACGGTTACCCCACCGAGATGGAAGTAAGGAATCACCACCAAAAGGGGTAAGAAAGGCCCTAACGTGCTCCAATGAGAGTTCAAGGGTTTGCAAATGAGTTTTGAGAGAGAGGGGGAAAAAATAACGAAAAAAAAGACCAACCCGTGACTTAAAAAAGTCTGCTCGCCGACAGCTCGCTCGAGCAGTCCCCACTTACCCAAACTCTCTGCCACCTGTCCGTTAGACCAGGCTCTTCATCGCTCGAGCGGTCGTCACTGGGTGAAATTCCGAACAAAGAATGCAAGACTAGACCAAAATATAAGCTAAACACCTCACAACATCGTTCTCAAGCACTACACAACATTCAATCGTAGTTAGCAATGTTAACATGCTGAAGTTTTAATTCTTATACACGATTTATATATTTAACCATTTTTCACCACGTTTATCATAAGTCATTTTCGTTAATTCTAGAAAATAACAAGGAACTGAGTTCCTACAAAAGTTGCCCTTGATTGACAGTTCCTGCGGTAGCAGGACTTGAGAATTGCTATTGTAGGTCCAATAAATAGAAATGACAGTTGTAGGTTCGAACTTACGGTTCGACACAGGTCAAAATTTATAATAGTGGAAAAGCCCCCAAACCTCCTCACTTGTGATACGAAAACTTACGGTTTCACACATCTCAAAATTTAGAAAAACAGGGCAAAACCTCAAATCTCCTCACTTGTGATACGTACCCCTTTTTTACATGAACTTCTTGATTATGATAAATCTCTAATAATGCGTTGATTACCTTATAAATAGTTCACATAAAATAATCTTGATGATAAACATCAAAACGATATGCATAATCTAGGGCAAAAGAACAAGCGCTTTTATTTTGTCCCCCCAGATCTACCACAAGTTGGGTTTGTGATAAACTACAAACAGTGTACGACCATCAATTTCACAATTCCGATCACTCATAGAATTATTAAATTCTTATTCCAACATTCTATCGTAAACATCAATTTTGCATTTTTTTTTTGTAACTTATCACTACTGTATTAAAAATGAAAGGATTATTAGGCTGTAATAAATTTGAAAATCAGATGCAATTAGTTATAATAACTATTTGTAGTTTGGATTTATGATGAAGACATGCTCTATTGTTCATAATTAGCCATCTTGTTGCAAGAACAATAACAACTTGATTCGACCAAATATAATGGTTTGGATACGACTTCAATTATTATCTCTCGCACAAACATGATGAGCTATGTGAGAGGGAATAAATTCCTCTCTGTTTTGTTACGGTTCATTTTTGGGTAAGTGTGGTTTATCTCGGTCATGCTTTGATGATCGAAATCATTTATCTTGTATTTTTTTTAATGCGACAATTTACGTAAAAAATTAAGTTCATTGGATATCGTTAAATAATAGAACAAATAAAATAAATAAAAAGTAAATAAATGACACCATTTATTTATTTTTTAAAAATAGATCTTATGTTCTCGAGCGCTTAACAATATTTGATAAATTTAGTTTTTTTACATGAGTATATATGCACACTGAAAGTTGCTAGATGAATTGTTCTGATTATTAAAGTGTAATCAAAGTGGTTCACTCATTCAAAAATAGATGGAAATGGACGATATACATAATAAAATGGAGAATAACTTAATCTGTGCGAGAGAGGTGGTGTTGTAGCAGTGTTTCTAAACTTTTCCTCTGGTTTTATATCCCAAAATCTTTAAAAATCATATAATTTAGAAAGTGAGATTGCATGATCATGATTTTTTACATATATCTTTTTATCAAAAAAGTCAAGAGACTTAAAAGTAGTGCAAATCAATCATGAAGTGGATTAATGGAATACATCGAATGCAACAAGACAAATCATCAAAGGAGAGAAAAAGGCCCATATCCAAGGAGGAGAAAACTACCGCACGAAAAAAAAAAATCAAATATTCGAGTAAAGAGAATCACAAATCTCTATACAAAAAGGACTACAAAACTTCATGCAAGTATTATCAAAACACACTATAAAACACGGTAACTAAAGAACAAAAATCAACGATCGAAATCATTTATCATTTAACTTTTAGTGTATATTATTCTTGGAAATATAAGTTTAACGATATCATATAAAGTTACAAAGAAATTTATATTCATTTTCTTAAAAATGAATGGTTTTATTTATTTACTCTTTATTTTTTTCTAAAAAATATAGTTTTTTGCATGAATAATATATAGAGAGTAATAAAGATGAATGGTTCGAATTATAAAAGTGTGATCGAAGTGGACTACAATCACCTAAAAATAAATGAAATTGCACGGTAATAAAAGAGTGAAGTACTTAATCTATGTATGTGACGGAGGTGATGTTGTATATGTCTCTAAACTTTTTCTTTGATTTTATATTCTGAAATATTAAAAAATCATATAATTTAGCAGGCAATATAGCAAGAGCATGACTTCTGTCATACATGTTTTTACAAGAAAATAATTAAAAGACCTAAATGTATTACAAATTTAACATAAAATTGATTAAAGAAGTACATATGATGCTGCAAGACACCTTATTAAAGGAGATAAAAATGCCTCCATGTAGAGAGGAGAAAACTCCATATACAGGAAAAACTAAACTTCAACACAAAAAGAACCACAAATCTCTACACAGGAGGATTACAAATCTTCATGCATTGAGATATTAATAAAATACACTAAAAAAGACCTCAACAACAAAGAACAAAAATCGATCACATCGTCGCCTTGCTTCCATAAAAAGCTAGAATGGCACTGCGGTCTCCACCCAATTCTTGCAAAATAAATTGCTAAAGTTCAGGAGTGGTCATCTAGCCTCAATTGTGGTATTACAGGTATCGATCTACTTGTGTTGATTTCAAAGACCTCCAAATTTAAAAGAGCTACTAGAGAAAAATGAACTGGTGGAGAACATATGGTGAAATAAGAGAAAATCCACCAGAAAATAAAATAAAAAGCAAATCACACACAAAGCAAAGTAAAAAAATAAAAGGATATGGAGGTCAGGATAGAGAAAGAGGAGATCAACAAAGAGAGAGAGGGAAAGGATGGAGAGAAGGAGATCTTGTTATTGGGATTCGAATTGATACACAGAGATATCACACACATAAAACACATAATTTATGTGGTGCGACCTTAGCCTAGCTCCACGGATAGAAGAGAATTCATTCACTATACAGATGAATGAATTTTACAAAAGAATGAGAGAAAAACCTACTCTCTACCACTTAACTCTTGCATTCCGTTTTTTACAAAAGAATGAAAGAAAAACCCACTCTCTACCACTCAACTTTTGCATTTAGTTTCTCAACTCTCACACCCATCCATCCTCACACCCCTCAATCTTGCTCTTGCTGCATTCCACATATCACACCATGTTTTGCCCCTTTTTAAAGGCAATTCATGGCTGTCCTGTGTAGTTTCACATCCCTTCTCAATATTGGAGGCTTGCATCTCAATATTTTCGGCTAAGCGGAGTTTCTAGCAACTGGCTACTGCATTTGGCCCACAAAAGCTACCTTATGTGGGCAACTCACCTAACAACCAACCCATCTACCCACATGGGGGATTATCAATCATGTTTGCAATCAGCATCGTCGATCATTGCTTTTCCACACTCTGTTTGGTATGGCCTACACTCCCTCACCGTGATGCCCTCGTCTTCTATACATGAACCTGCACGGACTACACCTCAATACTAAGGTTTCCTCAACCCCTCACCAGAGTGCTCTACAAATCTCACATCCTTGTTGAAGAATGTGGCTTCATTCCTCCTCCCATATACACATAATCGGAGAGATCACTGCCATTAATCAAATCAAGAGCAAATGAGGCTCGTTTTTGTTAAGGTATGCTCGTCACACCACTCGTCTCAATCTCTTTTCCTGGAGTTTTTATCTAAACATCTAATAACTATTGCCGTTGAGTATGGCCAAAATTCTACACACTCGTCGATATGTTTGACTGTGCACCTAGACCGCTTCGTCACTTTTGCATACTCTTGTGGTTATTTTGTGTGTTTTTTTGTAACTAGTGTTCACTTTGTTCATTCTTACGCTTCACCTGCGTATATCGTCATCTTACATCACTAATATGATGTTTAATAGTAGCTTTACATGTACAAAACTTTCCACTAGTCTGTATAACTTATCAATCATCTGTCTTTTCATCACATCCTTATTTTCCTTGAAAACTCATAGAACTCTACCCCCGATTGAGAACCTGTAGCTTGAGTCCAGCACCCCCCCCAAAGAAAATAAAGTTTTCTTCAAATTCGGTACATATCTAACCCTAATCAAGATTACAATGATGCCATCAAACACGCAAAATTACACTGTCCCTGTGTCAACAACTCTACTCTATCACATGCCTGAAATGTCATCAATAAATTTTTAGCCGCACACATGTTATACGAACATCCAAATTATAAAATCCAACCCAGTCTCTCTAATCCTGAAATGGTAGTGATTGTGCATACTTCCACTATTTCATCATTTGAGCCCTCTAGAACTGATGTATATGATGATTATTCCTTTATGTTATCTGCAATGTACTTGGACAATCCCTATTTAGATGACCTTCTTGGTCACAATAACATGTCATCTTGCGACCTTCATGACTTGGACCAACCATTTTTTGTATTGGACCACTTCTCTCTATCTGTCATCTAGCCTCTAGCTTCTCCACGATTTGATGTCGCCATGATCCCTTCTACCGATGATATACTGCTCTCAATTCTTCATAATGTGTTATGAGATATGATAGTAGTAATAACTTCATCTAATCTAAGGATATTTTTACTAAACATCAGTTGTTATGCCCCAAATTCAGGAGACGTAACCAGCCATGGACTACGGGCCGTGACTCAATAGCTAAGAAAGCCTAAAAATTAAACATTATACTATAAAACATGCAAAGTTATAGCTTTGCTGAAATTTGAGTAAAAGAGTACTTAAAACGGTAACTTTTTCGTGGAACATAACAGCCCACGAAAACAACTAAAGATTTTAACCAATTCTATTTCCAACTGAAACAACGATCATTCATGAAATAATAATTTGAGTGTCAACTCATCGCCAAAAGATTCCGACTGATCATAAATGCAAAATGAGTTTTCCTATGAGGTCCCCAGTATAGGGTCCCAAAACACAACGAAGTTTTCAGTAGTCTTTTCATTGAACACCTAAAAATGTTAAAAATAACGTCAGTAGATAGCTCGATGAATAGAAAGAATAGGTAGTAAAATACAATTCTAAAATGAAATATTCAAAATATCTATAATTAAAGCATAATCATGGCATACAATGCATCATAAAATCACATGCTAGTATAAAAACTTTGTTTTCCTTTTGTTAAGTCCATATTTTTCATTAAACACAATTTGTGAATAAATTCAATCGATCTCAAAATCGGGTGATGAATAACCAATATATCAACTCTCATCATAAAAATAATGTCACGTCCCAAACTCTAGGCCACGTGAAACACTCATAAATAACAATACAAAAATGAAAAGCAACATCTAACCCGATATTTTACTCTCAACATAAAAGCATACATGCATTAAAAATATCGCCCTCAGGCTTAACAACACACGGTTCCAACACCGAAAACACGTAAACATACATGGTCCAAAAGAAACAGAAGGAAAGACTACAGATCTTTTGCCCCTCCGGCACCTCTGAATCAACATGCGTGACCGGTACCTGAAAAATATTTCAAATCTCACACCGTGAGCCAAAACTCAGTAAAAACTAAACAAACATGAAATAAAAACTAAAGATGCTAAAAGAGAAATATGTATGTAACG
Source organism: Heliamphora pulchella (assembly GCA_032270985.1). Lineage (NCBI taxonomy): Eukaryota > Viridiplantae > Streptophyta > Magnoliopsida > Ericales > Sarraceniaceae > Heliamphora > Heliamphora pulchella. Next base: position 2,714 of record JAULJZ010158127.1, on the reverse strand, counting down.
ACTCACCCGAGTTTCCAACAAGTTCGAAAACAGTTCTATATCACGACTCACAAGAGTCTTGAAAACAGTTTAAAAACGATTTTATATACATACAAATATGCTACAATGCTTCATTTGCAAAGATCGACTCTCGCGAGCCCCACAGACAATACAAATATATATACGACGACTCCCACGAGCCCCTCAACACAGATATAACCATCGACTCCCACGAGCCCCACATGCAGTTTTACAATATCACAATATTACACACCCAACACAATGATTTTCTCTCGACTTTTACCGAATGACCACAGCCCCATCTACTATACTATTAACTGGAGTTAACCTATGCAACTCACGCGACACGCGCAACCCACACAACACACCACGTGCAACACTCACCGTGCAACACATGCCACCCACACGACCCAACACATGCATCCCGCACAATGCACAACGTGCAACACACGCAACACATGCCTCTTCAAGGCCACTTTTCCATCCTTCAGATATCTGCACACAGATACATCGTTAGGATCACTTTTTCGTCCCTCTGATTACCACGCACGCACATGTATTGTTAACCAAAGTTAACATTTATCGGACCACTTTTTCGTCAATCGGTAATCAGAGCTAATGTTCATCGGACCACTTTTCCGTCCATTGTTAACTAGAGTTAACGTTTATCGGACCATTTTTCCGTTCATCACAATCACACACACATGTAAATAAAATTAGAGTTTTATATACCCAAGGGCCACATATCCATCCTACAATATGCATCAATAAAATTAGAGTTTTAGATACGCAAAATCATGTATAAACACTACGTTTCACATAACGATACCACTCGCCACATAACCCGTCATGACATCACATGCCACACACCCCGGTACGATATCACGTGCCACATAACCAACACGACATCACATGCCACACAACCCGACGTTCACTCACCTAGACGATCCGTCCTCTCACTCGGACGAACAATAACCTACAAAACAAAACCTAACCCGAAGGCTAACTCCAAACCTTCCACAACACGATTTTCATAAACGTTCTCACAAAGCACCATCTTTTTCCAAAACCCCCTTTTCAAAAAAAAAAACCTCGGACCCAAACACGTCTTGTACCTAACAATGAATAAATACCACGCACACAGCAGTGCATCAATGCCCTGCATCTAACCATACACGTCACCTCTGAGGACGACAAAAGGACCTAATTAAACTCCCGAGGGCAAAACACGACCCCTAAAGCTACAACACGACCCCTCAAAACAACCAAAACAACCCCAACAGCACTTCAGTCGATTAAACCCCATAATTTAGTCAGCTAAAAAGCTACTAAAAAAGAAACAGAAAGCTCAAACCCAGGTCAGTTGACTGAACACCTCAGTTCAGTCGACTGAACAATCCTACTGTCGACCCAGTCGACTGAATCACCAAGTTCAGTCGACTGAACCACGGCGAAAAACAACCCCTTCTAAACCCGAAATCGAAGCAACTAAACTCCTTTTTGAAACCCTCGAACATACCCAAGCCCAAAATCACAAAGAAACACTGAAAAAAATGCCTCAAAACCCGTTTCATCCAACCAAAAATAACCAAAAATGATTTTGAACCAAAACTTAACTTTTCAAAATATAAAATTAATTTTTTCATACATTTTTAACCGGTAAAAACACATACAGTTATGCGTAGCACTCTTGTAAGACATGAGAGTCTAGAATCCTACCTCGTTAAATCAAAAACTCGACATCTTGAACCACGTGCAAAAACAAATGTCGCCAGAACAAAATTTCGCCCGGATGAATGCGTAACCCACCACGAGAATACTAAGGATCTGATGTCTGATCGTAAAAAACCAAGTCCTAGACCCCCGAGAAGTTAAAAAGAAGACAGAGCTTTTTAGTGTTTTTAAAAGCTTGAGAGCGAAAGATATCTTTTGAAAATTTCTAAAACAAGATATTTATAGGTTCGCGAAAATATTATTTTTTGAAATTCGCACCACAACGTCCAACGATCTCGGGATCCAACCCCACATGCATATTTAAGCCCAATCATGCACAAAACGCATATAAACATGCAATAACAAAAATAATAAATATCGCGTCGAAAAATGTCAAAAAAAAAATGCGGCTGGGTCTCACAAATAATCAGCACCACAATGGCAATAACAGCATCATCATCTATAATTCGTTGGAACCATAAATAATTAGTGTCAAATATAAATAAGCTCAGGGTATCCTCGGCCCGTTGGATCCAATATCGAACCTAGAGTCATCACAGGGTGGCGCCCGAGTCTCTTTTCTAAGACAATCCGGTTAATGTTACTGGATAACACGTGAATTGTCCCTTAAATCGTTGAGTACTAAAGTCACCATGAATGCAAGGTTAAGCCTTTTTCCTAGCGACTAAAGTCACATTTGTAGAAGGCGTGTTCCCTGGTGTGGCGCTGGGATTTTGAGATTTTGAAATGTTTCAAAAAATAAGAGAATTCAAAGATATTTAAAAAATATTTTAATACCTTAAAAAGCCAAATTTTGAAAAATATCTTTTTATTGAAAATAGAGTCACCACTTAGTTTTTGAAAAAAACTAAGAACAACAAAAATAGCTACTGATTTTTAAAACGTTTAACCAGAGAAAAAGGGTTGGGGGCTAAGGTACGAATCGGGGAAGGTGTTAGGCACCCCGTTCGCCCAACCGTAAGGTTGGCCTCTACTAATCA
>JAULJZ010158117.1:0-27712 GCA_032270985.1 Heliamphora pulchella | reverse complement strand
CATCTTACTCATCGAAAATGATATGGGGATATTATCTTCGATTAAAGTATGGTTATTCGGACAGTTCGATATGAAAGACATGGGAGAAGCCAATCATATTCTTGGGATCAAGCTTATACAAGATAAAAAATAGAGGATGTTGGACTTATCACAAGCTAATTATATCGACACCGTCCTTACTCATTTTAGCATGCAGGATTCTAAGAAAGGATTTCTCCCTTTCAGGCATGGGATCACTCTATCCAAGGATCAGTGTCCTAAGACATCTAATGAGATAGAGAAGATGAAGGCAGTTTCTTATGCTTTAGTAATGGAAAACCTCATGTATACTATGCTATACACTAGACCCGACATCTATTTTTCCATTGGCATGATTAGCATATATCAGTCTAATCCAGGGTAGGAGTATTGAACAACAGTAAAATATATAATCAAGTACCTGAAAAGGACTAGAGATTATATGTTGATTTACAAGGCAGATAGTCTAGTACCTTTGGGGTACATAGACTCAGATTTTTAGTCAAATAAGGATTCTCGAAAGTCTATCTTGGGATATGTGTTTACTTTGGGAGGTGGAGCCATAAGTTAGAGAGGTATCAAGTAATCTTGTATTGATGATTTCACCATAGAGGCCAAGTACGTGGTAGCTTCTGAAGTAGTCAAGGAGGCCGTTTGGTTCAGGAACTTTCTATTGGATCTAGATTTAGTGCCTTCAGCGCAGTTGCTTATTACACTTTACTGTGACAATAGCGGAGCAGTTGCCAACTCGAAGGAACCAAGAGCCCACAAGAAAATAAAGCACATCGAGCGTAAATATTATCGATATGAGAGATTGTACAGAGAGGTGATGTTGCGGTGACCAAGATTGCATCGACAGACAACCTTACAGATCCTTTTACGAATAGCCTATGGGCTAAGATTTCTGATTCTCATGCAGAGGGTTTGGGAGTCAGATGTATGGCAAAATAGTTTTGAATATAAGTGGGAGATTGCAAGAGTTGTATACTAAAAATCATGTATTTTTGATTTTAGCATTTAATTTTATTTATTAATAAAATAAAATGTTTTATTTTTTATGAAAATTTTAATAAGTAATGTATGCATTTCATTATTTATTTAATGTCGTAGATAGATGTCTTTTTATTCTATATAGTATTTAATCCGGTGTGCAAAATTTAGCTTGCACACGGAAGACCAGATTAAAGGTTTTTGTAAAATATAAGTCTTTGATTCACAGTTTAGATGGAATTGGACAAACCATCAGTACGACTGTGGCGCAGAGTTTTAGTAGACCTGTCTTGGTTACGAAAAACGGATAATAGTGTCGCCTATTGTTTTGACTCGTTGTGCTAGTACACTTTGTATGTATAGAACATAACCATATTAGGTTAATTAATTTTATACTAACTATATAAATTAATTCACACCCCAAAACTATTATGAGTGCTTATGCTCTTAATCCCAAAATAATTAATTATTTATATATATTTAATATTCGTTATCTTGATTCATTAAAGGAGCGATCTTTTACTAGTCTATAATCCTAGTGAGTTGGATAACGATATTAATTATATGGTGAATATTAATTATTGACGAAATTCATGTCCTGAAAGATCGAGATTAATGATACCCCTTAAGGAGTCTTATAAGTTTTGACCGACCCAAACCCTACAGATGGATTTAATTATTCGGTAGTCAAATAAGTTAAATAAAATGGCTTAAGGATTTTTTTGAAAAAACTGATTAAATATAATTGTCAATAATTTAATTTAATCGGTGGGTATCTGCAATCTTAATGTAGAGAGAATAAATAAGTATTTAATAATAGGAACTCGAATATTCAGTTTTGAGAATATGGCTGTAAGTGCAATTATAATTCTTTAGTGGAATGAATTATAATTAATATTTTAATAAAATTACTTCTAGGTTGTGGTGGGTTTTTATAATTACATTGAGAGTCCAAATCATATTTGCTCCGCAAGTCCCTGTTGTAGTCTATTTATTGTAGGAGGCAAAACTGTCAAGATCATTATTTTTGTAAACGATTTTCAATAAAAAATTAACTGGACGGGCAAACGCCGTAACGGGCTCCAGATAAAATTCTTGACGTCGAACGATCAAAATTAAAGCCCGTGCAATGAAAGTTAATTTAGAAGAATACCTTTTACCAATTAAATCTTTAATTACGTTTTTTATTCCGAGTTGAAGCTCCCATCAGACCTTTTACTGTATTCTTTTATGCGATTTTCGAATATAGTATAAACTATAGTCTATCGAGAACTCATACCGGCAAAATCTGGACAGTTTTAGTCTTAAAGACAGGTTATGAATATGGTTCAGCCTACCCACATATTTATAAGAGTATAGCAAGTACCTGTGGAGTAATTATAAATCAGACTTCTAGTGAAACATAGATATGTATCCAGCGATTTTCGCAATTAAGCAAATCTCATAGAGGTATCTGCAATTATAAAAATCTTGCAATAATTTTTGCAATTTTCATAAAATACTAAATTACAGTTTACATCATTAAAGAACTATAATTGTACTCTGACCCACAATCTCAAGACCATCTTGCATTGAGCTCTTGTTATTAAATGCTTAATATTTCTCCCCCTGTTAAGATTTTTGATACCCGCCAATTAAATTTAATTACTGACAATTTAATTTAATCGGCATCTTGAAATTTCTTAAACTCTTTTACTTAACTTATTTGACTGCTGGATAATCTAATCCACATGTAGGGTTTAGCCCGGTCAAAACTTATAAGTTTCTTTAAGGGAGAATCGTCAATCCCGATTATTCGAAACGTGAATTCCATCAATAATTAATATTCACTATATAAATAATACCGCTATCTAACTTACCGAGAATATAGACCCATGTAAGATCGCACTCTCTAATGAATCAAAATAACGAATATTAAATATACCAAAATTAATAATTATTTCATGATTAAAAGCATAAACACTATTCATAATAATCTTAGGGTGTGAATTAATTTATATAGTCAATATAAAATTAATTACCCCAATGTGTCCCATTCAATACACACAAAGTGTACTAGTACAAAGAGTTGAAATAATAGACAACGCTATTATCTGTTTTCCATGACCAAGACATGCCTACTAAAATTCTGTGCTACAGTCGTACCGATGGTATGTTCATTTCTATCTAAACTGTGAATATCAAACTTATATTCTGTAAGAACCTAAAATTTGATCTTTTGTGTGCAAGCAGTACTCTACACACCAAATTAAATACTGTATAGAATAAAGGATATCCATGCATAACATTAAAAAAAATAATATACATACATTACTCATTAAAATTCTCATAAAATAAAAAAATTAATTTTATTAAAATAAAATTAAATACTAAAAATATGATTTTTAGTATACCAATCCTAACAATTATATACTGTTATACAACCATAGCCACATAGATACGTCATATACGACTAGGGTTTTCACGTATTCTCTTTGTGGCTAGAAAGGGTTGTGAAGAATACGTTCAAGGTAGCCAACACTACAGACACGTTCTAGCATTCGAGAAGACATCAGAATGCTTGGATTTGGAGTTTCAACTTGAAGTCTACAACCACGAAAACTTTTAGACTAAAAGTTGTTGCAGTAATCGAAATTAATCCCATCAGATTTCGAAAGGTATAACTCTAATCTAGCTTTGGGAGTATATACTGGGTTTGCTTTTCATCGTTTGACATCAAAAGTTTTGATTTGTAACTGATTTTGGCGTTTACCCATCCAATTTTTTTGGCTTAAATCATGTTCATAATCAATTGATCTTTGCAGTTAGCCTCCAATATGTAGAATGCACCTTTACTTAGCGGGCCTCGCATAGCCCAGTCGGTAGTAGCGCGACATGAGTCTATAAACTTGTCCGGCATCGAAGGATGTGGGTGCGTGTGCGTGTGTGTGTGTGAAAGATTAAGAACTTGTAATGGTTGAATTGGCAAGAAAATAAAAGACTAAAATGGTAGTGTTGTGTATGAAAGGGAGTTAGTTTTGCATGAGAAAAACCAGTTATGTGAATAGAAATTTATTGAAAAAAAAATTGGTTTTTGGATAAAACTTTATGTGTATTTCATATAATCATTCTTGCATATCATGCATTTGTTTATTTTTAGTCTATTTTCTACGAGTCTCGGCTCATGTTATTTAAACACATTTCAAGTGATAGTGGAAAGAGAGCCGCAGAATGAGAAGTAGGGTTATGGGGACCCTTTTGTGTAGTTTTGGTAGAATTGCACATTCTTTGGATATATCTTTTGAAAATTAATTGGAATGGTGAATGTAATTCGTTTAGGATACTTTGAATAAGTGTATTTTGGGTTGGAGGAACTTGTTTTGTAAGGTCCTAAGGTCGTAAATTCATAATGTGTATGTGTGAGGTCGTTGGGCTCGTGATTTGGGTTAATTCTTCGATTTTTTAATGAAATTCTATAATTTCAAATGTTGATTCTCGAGTTTTCGGATTGAATAGAGTTATTTCATTACTCAATGTTTATTTAACTTTAATTTTTAGCCTATCTCAAAGTGTATTCAAAGTAAGAGAAAAATAGGTGACTTTTAAATAGTTAGAAAAAATTTCAAGATTTTGGCTATGAAACTCTCGGGTACCTCACTGCTCGAACAGTAGAAGGTCCGCCTGAGCGGACCCTTGCTGGATGGAATTTTTGAGATTTTGGTATAAAAAAGAGTTTTTGATTGGTATTTTTTGGGTATCTTTTGGAGTATAAATTGACTTATTTGAAAAATTATTTTACAGGTAAATTACTTACTTTCACTCTTCTCTTTTACAAGAAAATCGGAAGACTTGATTTGCTTTTAAACAAAGAATCTTATTCTACAAGTACTTTTGGTTGGATTTTTAAATTGGGTTCTTTTTTTTATCAATAACATGGGGTTTTATTGTTACATTTTTGGGGTGTGATACAGGTCAACCAATTGCGGTGCTTTTCCTGTAGGATCCAGATCATTATATCTGGAAAGATAAACATTCGTAAAATCGTAAGTACCGTAGCATGAATGAATCTCTCTTAAGGACATAGTGTGAAACACTATCCTTGATATACTTACATTATTAAATTCATACGGTTTGTAAGTTCAATTTTATGTATTTATTTTATTTATCACAAATGCACAAAAAGTATATTAATTTTTCCAACACTTATAACTAAAATAATACCAAACAAAATTTTTAATAAAAAAACTAGATTAAGAAAATAAAATAAAAAAAGTTGAACCAATAGTAGCAAATAATCACTTAAATACAATATAAAAATAAAATAAAATAAAAAGTTGAACTAATAGTAGCAAATAATCATTTAAATACTGCGCATTTGGTATTTTTGGCCGCAAAATTAGTAATTAAGGTGTCATTTTTATAAAATTATGCAAATTAAATAATTAATAAAAATAAATAAATTTAATATGAAAAAAGTATGAATGCCCACAAGTGAGACCCAAATCAAGATAAATGCATAATACCACTAAAAATTAAACATTGATTAAATAAATGAAGAACAAATACGAAATAGCTAAAACAAAATATGTATTTATCAAAAAAAACAAAAAGAATCACCTAAAATCGATTACTCAAAAGTTTGATGAGTGATGCTTCAAACAGTCAAATGACTCAAACCAAGCCAAAGGTCCGAAGTGGTTATGGCGAAGCCAAAGCGGTGCAGTTGTCAGTTATGAGTTGTGGTGTGCAATACTGTAAAGGTGTAAGTGACGGTGCAATAATTAAGGAAAAACCTAAGATCATAATTATGGTCTAAGGCCCATGCACATATTTTAATTCTAAAATTATAATATTATATATGTGTATATATATTATTTTTGGATTTGGATTTGGATTTGGGTTGGAGCTTGAACTTTGTTTTGAGAGTTTTTTTTTTTTTTTAATTGGGCCCTTTTAGTTTTAATAGGCTTTTTATTTAATAATTTTATACATGATTTAATAAAATGTATTAAAAGTTGGGGCCCTATTTTCTGATAAAAAGTTGGGGGCCCAACACGGTTGTCTCATGTACAATAAAATAGTGCCGGGCCTAGGTTTTAGGTAGTGATTTATGTAATGCATGTAGCATTATTATTTTAATTATTTTAATAAAAATTTTAGACACTATACATTTTCACATTATAAATTATGATACATTCACAAATTTGGTGGGTTCATATCAACACATAGTGTGAGACCCACATCAACACGTAGTGTAAAACCCATTGCACTTGTGAGTTTATAGAAATTTATGAGGTGTAGAATACATTATTCAATGCATGAATTACCGTACATTCACAAAAGTATATCTCATACAAGCGTTATGGAATCAAATTTACTTGTAAGTTTGTTGTAGTTTATGCAATATAAAATCTGTTGTTCGTAGCTGAATTGACCTTTAATTGAACTTTAAACTGATACTATATGTTTTTGTCAATCTTAAAGAGGGTAGCCAAATGGGATTAAAGGCCTACTGGGCTTTTTGCCATAAAGTCAAGATTCCCAATTTAAAGCCTAGAAACGAAACGGGTGGCATTTTAGTAATTGTCTTGGTCATTGTCATACCTTCAGATGAAGCTCACTAAATATGGATGGATCTATAATCTTCTTGCAAATCATCTTTCTTAACATCAATTTAATTTTTTTTTCCTCCAAAAACAGCCATTCAACTTAACAAGGAGCTGGCCTGCATGTTGTGTCCTTTTCCTTAATGTCTCAAGATGTTTGAGCTAAATTATGTGTACCTCAATTAATTTTTATGGACCAATTTGATTATACATTTATAAGTTCACGCAAAATTAATACAAAATCTCATATGAACTAATTTCAAAAAATTAATAGTATGTAAGAGGTTTCGAACTTGAAACTTTAAAGGGAGCAAACTCCCAAATTTCAAGTCTTAACTACCAGGTTCACCCATTGAGGTTGCCTATTATACCTTTTGAGGCGTAGCAAGATACTGTATTTTTAATGGGTTTAGCTCTGGTATATATTTTTATGATCGAGTGGGCTCGGCTCTCTCGAATATATTTTTATAATCAGGTACATTCATTATTTAGAGTTGCTAAGTTTTTTATATCTGCAACTATATAGTTAGATTACATTTACTTATACATAAATAAATAGTAAATGTAATTTTGAGAAAAGATAATTAAAAAATAGTTTCCGATCATATAGTTACAAATGTTTAATTAATTTTATTTTTTATATTGAAAAAAAACTTGGTGAGCGCTATATAATATACGAATACGATCATAAAAAAAATATTCAAAAGCCAACTCTTTGAAAGCACAACATATTGTCCCTTAAGGACAACACGCACCCTCATCCCCCTTAACAAGTGTAACAGAGAAAGATAACTTAATTTCAAAAAACAAGTCTCATAAGATTTTTAATGAAATTAAGAGAACTGAATCACCTCATTATTCTCATTTCCCTAGTAACTGCCCTAATAAAATTTCTCATTTTCCTCTTTTTGGAAATGAGATCTCAGAGATTGGGTGCACATTAAGTTTCTTAGCCGCACATTCCTCTTTCATCCATACAAAAAGCAATCTTATTCAAAATAAAAAATTTAAGAAAAAATTACTGCAAGCTTGTTATTGATTAGGAAAAAACACACAAACACCCTTTAACTATCACCAAAAATTTAAAAAGTCTCGTTTTTTAACACTTAGCTTTTAGCCTATTTACTTTTACGAGTTTTAGCTTTTTTTATAACAATTTTCAATTTTACCTTTTTATAATTTTTAAAAAGTCTCGTTTTTCAAACTCCAATTTTTTTTTTTTTGGAATTTCACATTGAGCTTATTTGGTATTTTTAGTGGCTTAAAAATTACTATTTTTCTAACCAAACGAATTTTTTTTAACTTTTTGGCTCACAGTGGCTTAAAGTCAAAAAGTTGGCTTAATGAGTTAGGTTGCCAAATAAACACTTAGTAATAAAATGGCGGAGAGAAGAAGAAGAGAAATGAATATAGTTTTAAAGAAAACAATCAATCTTAGTTCTAAATTTTCTAATGTGAGTAAATTGTCACTATTAAAATATATTTTAAAAATGTAAACTTTTAACAACATGATCTAAGCTTAAATTAATCTTAGTTTTTTTTTATATAATTTAGGGTGTCTGAGCCAGTTTACGCGTATCTCAAATAATTTTTAGAGAACTAATTCCATCGCTCACTTACAGGGATCCCAATTAAAGTCGAGACAAAATTTCGTTTAGACTAGCACCAAAAAATTAATAACACCTAAGAGGGAGCAAACTCCTAAGTCCCAAGTCTCGACCACCAGGCAACTTAGTTGCTATTTTGAAAATACAAATAGACAATATATTTTTAAATGTAGGGGCTATTATTGACTGTTCGGGTTAAATTTTAAAATTTTTTCTTTTTTTTGTTTTTTTTTTTGAGTGTTTCTTATTTTTTTATTATAATTTTTTTTTTAATCCTCGATCAGAGGAACCAAAATAAGAAAATAAAAAAAAAACTAATCTAAAAAAGAAAATAAATAATAAAATAAGAAAATAAGCAATAGGCTTTAATAATATAGCCTTTAAATTTGCAGTATGCTGTTCATTTTCCCTGTATAAATACACTACCAGCACAGCCAAAGCTCAATATCTCAAAATTGAACTAAAGAGGAAGAGAAATGGCGGTGGGCAGCACTACATTCTTTGCATTGGCCGTGCTGGCCATGGCCGGAGTCTTGATTTCCGGCAACCGCCGTGTCTCGGCCCAAAGCTGCGAAGGTGACATTGAGGGACTGGTGTCGCAGTGCAGGCAATACGTTGAGAGGGGAGGGCTGAGAGAGGCGCCGTCGGCGGCGTGCTGCAACGTGCTCAAGAAGGCAAACGTGCCGTGCTTGTGCAAATATGTAACGCCGGCGGTCGAACTCTTGGTCGACGTAAAAAAGGTGATCTATGTTGCAGAAACTTGCGGCGTTGCTATCCCCCATGGAACCAAATGTGGAAGTAAGCTTTGCATAATTGCATGCATCTCTCTCTCCGCCTATGTTTAGACTAAAAAGCTTCTCAGCCTTTTTCAATTTTTATTAATTTTTTTTATATTTTGATTTAAAATTTTTATTTTTCTAATTTTCTTGTAACGAGAGAATTCTAAAAAAATATATATCCATTATGACTATTTTTTAAAAAAAAAATCACTAAAAACGAAAAATTTTTTAAAAAAAGCCAAAAAACCTGCTAATTAAGTTGATTTTTTTTTGTCTTATATAAATTTTTTTAAGATTTTGATCAAAAAATTTAAAAAAATATATTTATTTAAACTAATACTAAAATTTGTCCACTAGAAACAAAAAAAAAATCACTAAAAAACTAGTCCAACACAATCTCACTCTCTTTATTGTACATGTGCACAAGTTTTTAGAAACTAACCAAATATAGTACAACGCGATCATAACACTTAGAGCTCCAAGTTGTGCCACTAGATGGGAAACACAACTGCATTGTGCAGTTGGGAAAATGTGTCTCACTTTAAAGCCGTTGTCATGATCCAAATTTTGAGTAAATTATTCATAAAAAATATATATATATATATATATATGAAAAATTAATTAAACATTGGTAAGGGTAGTCTCTTGACAAAGTCACATTGGCGATGAAATAATGGCCAATGTGATTGGAATAGTTGACAAACTCTACAAAATCATCGAATCACATTAATAAAGTAAGATTTCAGGTGGAACACACGAGCCCAAATGCACATTGACGTCAGGGCTTGGGAGACCCCAATGCAAATTTTTCTAATTGAGATAAATAAAAAAACAACAAAATTGATTAGCATTTAAAAAGTTTAGAAAAGAAAATATAAACCAATAAGTTAGATTTATTTTTGCTTATTTTGCATTTTTAATGAGTTTTTAAAATAATTTTTAGAGTTTTTCAATTTATCTAATTAAGACGAATGGAAAAAGCTAAAAACATTGACCAATAAATTTATTAAAAAAATCATAAGAAATTAAGAAAAGCAAAGTTTTATCCCAAAATTAACCAGTGGATTGTTACGTCATAAATATATTTTTAAAAATATACATGAATTACAAAAATAGGTATTAAAATTACAAGAAAAATTACTAAGATGGCAAGTAAAAAGTTAAAATGTCAAAAACAAGTTTAAATCAACAAATTCTACTAATGAGCCATCACCAATTTTTACGAGTGGTGGTTAAACTGCAAGTTTTACTAATTTTTGAAAGACACATCAATTTCTAAGAACAAGAGATCTATGTTTATCTAATCTTATTATATAAAGTTAACGTGTCATTTTAGTGTAAACACCAAAGTGAAGTTGATTCATACTTTTGTCATTTTAAAATTACTTTTTCGAAGAAGTATATTTCCACGGTTGTTCACTTGCTATAATTCCTCAACCAATAACTATAAGGGCATTAAAAAAAATCTATGTAGCTATTTCAAAATTTTCTCAAACTCCTCTATTTCAAATCTAACTTTTAAATATTACATTTATTTTAATTTAAATTTTGATTTAATATTTTTTTTGATAAATTAAATATTACACACGTATAACATGTGCCACGAATGCTAGATCATTTTAATGAGATCAATCGATGGTTACATTGGCTAGTTCTATCCAATTTTCAAACACAACGCATGATACGTCGCTAATGGCCTTTTCATGTATTCTTATGTGTGTGTTTTTTTAGTTATAGTAAATGTACATAGTACACTAGCGTAAAAAGATTCACATATTCGATCCCAATTGATTGTGATAAAGTTATAGTTTGGTTTGATTTGGTTTGATTAGTAAATACACAGGTTCGAGTATAAATTCGAATACACTCTTCTCACATGTGGTGGATTCCATATTTATGTAGGACTTAACTTATGTGAGAAGGGCTTATGTGAGAAGGGCTGTGAGATCCACCCTATGTGTGAGAAGCGTTTGAATCTCTGTTTCGTATTTGTGCACGTAGTATTTTTTTTTAATCTTTTTCTCATTGAACTGGGTACGTTTGCTATTGGCCAGCCAATAATAGCATGTTGTTGGCTCTTTTGTGACTCACTCCGAATTATATTCTGATGATTCAAATCGTTCATATTGTAAATCTTAACATGCAGATCATTTATATAAAAAATAAAGTTGATCATATTAATTTGTTAAGTGTCTAAAAAAATAAACCGTAAATGGAACTTACCTTCACTTTTCTAAAGACTAGCAATGGCATATGCCATGCGCGTGGGGGACAAAACTTGGTAGTTTTTATTGAGGAAATGTGGGTTTTGAACTTTTTTGAACATGAATTTTAGCTAATTTTGAACTTAAATAACTTAAGACTTATTTAATCTTTTTTTTATGATTCCAATTGCTAATATTCATCTTCATGTGTAGTGTAATTATGAATTTTGTATTGCTTAAAATCATTAATGGATGAATGAAAAATTTACTCCAAAGTGTGCCATTTAAAAATGGTGATTTGGGTAACATGGAGTCAATTCCACATTGGTGTCGGGGTTGTATAGTATTAAAAACAATAAATTTTATTTAGTTTTAGTATTTATTTTTATTTTTAATAAAATTATATTTTCATTTTATGATAATCTTAATGAGCAATGAATGTAATATCATTTCTTTAATATTATGCATGGTTGTCCTCTTATTCTGTATAGTATTTAATTTGGTGTGTAAAGTACGACTTGTACACAGAATATCTGATTATAGGTTCTTATAAAATATAAGTTTTGTTCATAGTTTATATGGAATTAGACAAACCATTAGTACGAATGTAGCACAGAATTTTAGTACGCCAGTATTGGTTACAGGGAATAGATAATAGCGTCGTCTATTATTCCGACTCTATGTGCTAGTACACTTTGTGTGTATTGAACATGACCAGATTAAGATAATTAATTTTATACTGACTATATAAATTAATTTGCACCTCTAGGTTATTATGAGTGCTTATACTCTTAATCCCGAAATAATTATTATTTACGTATATTTAATATTCGTTATTTTGATTCATTAGATAGTGCGATCTTTTATGGGTCAATAGTCCCGGTGAGTTAGATAACGGTATTAATTATATGGTAAATATTAATTATTGACGGAATCCAAGTCCCGATTGTTCCGAATTGACGATACCCCCTTAAGAAAGCTTCTAAGTTTTGACCGGGTCAAATCCTATAGGTGGATTTAATTATCCAGCAGTCAAATATGTTAAACAGAAGGGCTTAAAGAATTTCAAAGATGCCGATTAATTTAAATTGTCAGTAATTAAATTTAATTGGCAGATATCAAGAATCTTAAAGTGGAGAGATGAGTTAAGCATTTAATAACATGAGCTCAATGCAATTGATCTTGAGATTATAGTTAGAAGTACAATTACAGTTCTTTAGTGGTATAAACTATAATTGAGTATTTTATAAAAATTACAGATACCGTTGCAAGATTTTCATAATTGCAGAAACTGCTGAGAGGTTTTCATATTTGCAGAAACCGTTAGAAAAGTATCTGAGTCACATTAGAAGTCTTTGTCATAATTACTCTATAAGTCCCTATTGTAACCTAAAAATATGTGGGTAGGCCGAACCAATTTTCGTTGTTGTTTTTCAAGACTAAAATTGATCAGATTCTACTGGTACCAGTTCTCGAAAGATCGTAACCCATACTACGTTTGGATATCGCATCGAAAATATAGTAGAAGGTCTGTTCAGAGCTTCAACTCGAAGAATCAAAGTTCATATTTAAAGAAACGACCGAAATGTATTCATCTAAAATTAACTATGGTGGCATGTGTTTTATTTTGATCGTTCGACATTAAAAAGTTTTTAATCTGGAGCCTATTTTGGCGATTGCCCATCTAGTTTTTTTTTAATCTAAAAATCGTATTCAAATCAATAATCTTGGCAGTTTGCCTCCAACAATTGGTTGGAAGAAGGATTTAGAATGCCTTATATAACCCAACCTTGGATTTGGGTTTGGGCTCCAAGGAGCATCTAAGTTTTGTAGCTAGGGAGGACCTACCCAATGGTGGCTTTGGCCCAAAACACATGCGCGCATGCCACCCGCCTGTCTAACTGATTGATCGGCCGGTCGTGCCGTATCAAGTCCGGGTCATAGGTTGGATAGATCCTTATATTTTTACAAAAAATTTAATTATTTAAAATTTTAAATTTTCATTACCGTTTTGTTACCGTTACTAACTCAATTTGGTTTGTGTCTATTGGCGAGTCCAACTGTTAGACCTAACCGGTTCGATGACTGTTCGATCTAGTCTGAACATGCACCACTGGGTCTACAAAAAGGCAAACCTCTACCCATTTGGAACATCCAACTTTTCAGTTTTTGTCGTCTACCCTCTTGCTCAGCTTCTGCTCTATTTTTCTATTCCTGATATACTGCTGCATTTTCGACAAAGAGTCCAAATACAATTTCGATTTGTTGAACTTCTAAATTGCTGTGTTATTTATAAAGGTTGAAGATTGTTGCATTTTGGAAGATATACGCTATTAAACTCAAAGCACTCTAGTAAGGGCGTTTTTTCTTAAGAAGATTGTGTCAAACACAAGCTTAATCAATTTTTGCTGTGAAATGGTTTTTCTAACTTTTTACAATTTTAGTTTTATTTCTTGTTGGTTTTCTGCTTTCTTGTTTTTTGTTTCTAGTACACTTCAGACTATTTGTTTCCAACAATCTTAAGACAATTTTTTTAAAAATTGTTTAAGATCAATCTACGGTGTACAGATTGTTGTTGTTTTAGCAAAATTAAATCGATTTTCAAATCTATTTGTTATATATGTTGTTTTTGTAGTAACATAAATTATGGATTCTAAAACTACTGGTACTATTGCTACTCTTACCCCTACCCCTATCCCGATTTTATTTTTTTGTGAGGCCATTTGTTACTTTGACAGTGCTGGTGAACCACAGAGTAAAGCCAGGGAAGTTTAATGGAACTGATTTTAAAAGATAGTAACAGAAAATATTATTCTATCTTACAACTTTGAATTTGGTTAAATTTCTATGGGAAGATGCTTCTACTCTACCGATCCAAGTGGACCACTGATCCAATAACTTGAATAAAGAGCCTAATAACGTGGCACAAAATACTTAAGCCATGTTATTAGTAGTAGCTCACATGTTTCTGTATATACCATATTTGATTTCTATTTTCTATTGATGTGGGATGAGATATCACAATATCTCCTATTTAAATACGCAACGCCCTCGCTGCGTGGGCTAAGTTCTTTCGCTAGTAGGGATGTGGATAGCAGACCATTAGCGGACACAGAGTATCCCATTAGCGGACACAGAGTAGCCCATTAGTATGCAAAAGTTATATAATCTCGGGGCCTCACTACCCCTTTCTAGAGCCTCTACTCATCTATCCTCACTACTATGGAGCCCTATAAAAAAATTTAGGTTTTTTCTAATATCATTTGTAACGATCCAAGTAGACCATTAACCCAATAACTTAAATAAAGAACCTAACAACGTGGCGCAAAATGCTTAAGTTAAGTTATTAGTAGTATCCCACAAGTTTTTGTATATACCTGATTCAGTTTCTATTTTCTACCGATGTAGGATGAGGTATTACAATATCTCCCACTCAAATATGAGACGCCTTCGTCGCGTGGGCCAAGTTCTTCTCCCGGTAGGTGATATGAATAGTAATCCATTAGCGGATAAAAAGCAGCCTATTAGCGTGCACAAGGTATATAACTTTGGGGTCTCTCTACCCCTCTCTAGAGTCTTTACTCTTCTATCCACACCGCCACAGAACCCTACATGGGAACCAGGGTTGGATCTAATACCATTTGAACGACCTAAGTAGACCGCTGACCCAATAACTTGAAGAAAGAGCCTAATAACGGGGCCCAAAATTCATAAGCCAAATTATTAGTAGTAGCCCACAAGTTTCTGTATATACTAGATTCAATTTCTATTTTTTACCAATGTGGGATAAAGTATCACACGTGCATTAACAGAAGGTGAAACTGACTGGCAAAGGAAATGTGGAAGTCCTTGGATAGAAAGTATAAGATGAAGGATGCCGATACAAAAAAATTCATTGTCGGTAAATTTCTGAATTATAAGATGGTGGATTCTAAGCCCATTATCGAACAAGTTCAAGATCTCTAACTTATCCTGCATGATATTCATACAAAAAGTATGCTTTTAAGTGAATCTTTTCAAGTTGTTACTATAGTTAAAAAATTACCACAGGGCTAGAAAAATTTTAAGAATTACTTGAAGTACAAGCAGAAAGAGATGAAATTGGAGGAATTGATTGTCAAACTGGGGACAGAGGAAGATAATCATAATTATGAGAAAAAGATCAAAATGGAGTCCAAAGCCAATGTTGTGGAACAAGTGGGTAAATTCAAAAACAAGAAGAGAAATCATGTTGGTTATAAAGGTGGGGACTCTAAGAAATTCAAATTCAAGGGCAAATGTTACATCTATGAAAAGTCAGGGTATTGTGCAAAGGATTGTCGCAACAAGCGCAAGAATTCTAACAAGAAGAATGCTTAAACCAACATTACCGAAGTGGACCTTTCTGTTGGGGTGGATGACATAAGTCTATTTGTTGTTGTGTCTAAAACAAATCTTGTTAGAAACCTTAAAGAATGGTGGTTGGATACTGGTGCTACTCACCACATATATATAGATAAACAAATGTTCTCAACTTAGCAAGTGATAGATGATGGAGAACATATGTACATGGGTAACTGCTCTACATCCAAGGTTAAGGGGCAAGGAAAGGTGATACTGAAGACGACTTCGAGGAAAGAAATCACTCTCAACAACGTACATCATGTGCTAGACATTCATAAGAATCTTGTTTCTAGATCTTTGTTGATTAAGAATGGGTTTAGGCTAGTCTTTAAATTTGAAAATTTTGTACTCACAAAAAGTGAGATGTTTGTGGGTAAGGAATATCAAAGTGAAAGCCTTTTCAAGTTAAATGTAATGACCATTAGACCAAAAGTTGAAATGACTTAGCATGACATTTCTTCTGCTTATATTCTTGAGTCCTCCTCTTTCTAGCATGGTAGATTGGGGCATGTTAATTATAATTCTCTGCGTAACTTAATTAATTTGCATTGCTTGCCAAAAATTGATATTGATCCCAATCATAAATGTGAAATTTGTATGGGGGCAAAATTAACTAAAGCTACTTTTTATTCTGTTGAAAGGAATACAGAACCTCTAAATCTAATTCACAGTGATATTTGTGATTTTAAGTCAACTCAAACAAAATGTGATAAAAAGTATTTTATTATTTTTATTAATGGTGGCACTAGATATTGCTACATCTATCTACTTCGAAGTAGGATGATGTTTTAGAAATGCTTATACATTACAAAAATGAAGTTGAAAATCAACTTGATAAGAAAATCAAGGTTATAAGGAATGATAGATGAATATGAATCGCCTTTTGGTGAATTCTGTTCACAACATGGCATCATTAATCAAACAACTGCATCCTATTCTCTACAGCAAAATGGTGTTGCTGAACGGAAGAATAGAACTTTAAATGACATGATGAATGCAATATTGATTAGTTCGGGATTACCTCAGAACTTGTTGGGGAAGCTATCCGTTTAACTAATTATATTCTTAATAAGATACCATACAAGAAGATGTATAAGACATCTTATGAATTTTAAAAAGGTCGATTGTGCACCTACAAATTCGTAAGAGTGTGGAGGTGTTTGACAAATGTAGCAGTGCTTACACTAAAAATGTCAAAATTAGGACTTAGAACCATTGACTGTGTATTCAACAGTTACGCTAATAATAATAGTGCTTATCGATTTCTTATTCACAAATCAAAAATTACAAATATGCATGTTAATACTATTATTTAGTCAAGGAATGTAGTGTTTTTTGAACATAAATTTTCTTATAATTTTGGATAAGAAATAAATTCTGTAAAGAGAATGTATGACACTATTCAAAGTAGTGATCATGATAAAGACTAAGAAAGAGAAAACAATGAAGAACCTAGGCATAGTAAATGACCAAGAACATATAAATTCTTTGGTTCAAATTTTTTAACATTTTTGTTAGAAAATGAGTCTCGAACTTTTAAGGAGGCATTGAAGCACTTTTTTGGAAAGAGGCTGTGAATAGTGAAATAAATCCATCCTTCAGAATCATACATGGGAACTGATGGATCTTTCACCCAGTTATAAATCTCTTAGGTATAAATGGATATTTAAACAAAAAATGAAAGCAGATGGTTCAATTGACAAGTATAAAGCAAGACTTGTAGTCAAATAATATGAACAAAAGTAAGGACTTGATTACTTTAACACATATTCACCTGTTACAAGAATAACGTCTATTTGTATGCTAATTTTATAGCTGTGTTATTTAATCTAGATATACATCAAATGGATGTGAAGACGACATTCTCGAATTTTGAACTAAATGAAGGGATTTATATAGAATAATCCGAAGGGTTTCTTGTTCTTGAACAAGAAAATAAAGTTTGTAAACTTGTCAAATCCTGTTATGGTTTAAAGCAAGTGCCAAAGCAATATGAGAAATTTGACAATATCATGTTGTGAAATGGATTTAAGACAAACGAATGTGACAAGTGTGTTTATGTTAAAACCACAGACAAAGGGTACGTCATCGTGTGTCTTTATGTTGATATATGCTCATCATAAGTAGTGAAGATCAAATGATCAAATCTATAAAGAAAATGTTAATCAAACAATTTGACATGAAGAACATGGAAGTGGCAGATATTATTTTAGGGATGACAATTTCTAAAACATCTGATAGGTATTCTTTGTCTCAATCACATTTCATTGAGAAAATACTTGGTAAATTCACCGAGGATGATGATTGTCCAACGAGAATGCCGATAGATGTAAATCTTTATCTATCAAAGAATAAAGGCAAAAGTATATCTCAATTAAAGTATTCCAGAATTATTGGAAGTCTAATGTACTTAATGAAATACATACGACCGGACATAGCGTATGCGATGAATAAATTAAGTAGATACACAAATAACCCAAGGACAAACTACTTGAAGGCAATAGTTAGGGTTCTTAGATATCTAAGATATACCCATAACTATGGGTTGTGTTATTCTAGATATCCAGTTGTACTAGAAAGCTATTATGACGCCAACTGAATATCAAATACAAAAGATTCAAATTCAGAAGTGGACCTGTCTTCAATCTCAGAGGTGCAACTGTGTCTTGTAAGTCACAACATATACGTCGTAGATATAATACTATTAAACAACTGCTTCCAAGTGAAATTATATTCATTGAACACATATGGTTAAAAGATAATATTACAGATCCATTAACTAAAGGTTTAACCAAAGAGCAAGTGAATTGTTCATCGAGGGGAATGGGATTAAAGCCTATTACAAAAAAAACGCCATAATGGCAATCTAACCTAGCTAACTGCAGATCCCAAAAACTAGGTCCAATAAGATAATAGAATTATGTGTGACTCTAAGGAGATAACTAGGGAGATTATCTCCTACCCATTTCTATGATAAAATAGTGATGTTTGCAGTGTGACTTAGGATAAGCTATGCATTTAATGTTTCTTATACCTTGGATGTTCAAGTGGGGTATAACATGATATTTTTAATAAGAATCACCTATATGAGTGTGAATTTGACCAGTTCTATGAGAATTGTCAATGCTAAATTCTCTGGAGCACTTATAAAAATCAGGAATGTTTAGAGCCAAAATGAACATAATCGCGAGAACTTATCTATGTCTAGAAAGATTCTGTGTGAACTCTATTGTCTTGATTTACATAAACGACTAAACAGTTCAAGACATCATATTTACTGATTAGCTAGTAAGTCCGATAGTCTTTTATAAGAGAAAGTTCAAAGCCAAAAGCTACCTATTCTATGCATAATTTTTCTTTTATTAAACTTTCTTTGTGTCTACATTTATTGCATTTTGTTTCTATCAAATTCTATTCATGTGGAGGCTTGTTGAAAAAATATGGGTTTTAAACTTTTTTTATCATGAATTTTAGCTAACTTTGAAACTAAATAACTTGGAACTTATTAAATCTTTTTTGATGATTCCAAGTGCTAATATGTTCATCTCTCTGTGTAGTTTAATCTTGGATTTTGTGTTGGGTGAATGAAAAATTGACTTCAAAGTGTGTCATTTGAAAATGGGGATTTGGGTAACATGAAGTCAATCCTACATTGTTTGGGAAGAAGGATTTAGAGTGCCTTATATAACCCAACCTTGGATTTGGGTTTAGGCTCCAAGGAGCACCCAAGTTTTGTGGTTACAAGAGAACCTACCCAAGGGTGGGTTAGGGCCAAAACACGCGCACGTGCCACTACCGCCCGCCCGTCTAATCGACCGGCTGGGTCATGTCTGGGTCAATGGTGTGGGC
Source organism: Heliamphora pulchella (assembly GCA_032270985.1). Lineage (NCBI taxonomy): Eukaryota > Viridiplantae > Streptophyta > Magnoliopsida > Ericales > Sarraceniaceae > Heliamphora > Heliamphora pulchella. Next base: position 8,297 of record JAULJZ010158117.1, on the reverse strand, counting down.
TGTGGGTCGAATAAATCCTTATCTTTTTTGTAGAAAATTATATTTTCAAATTTTGTTACCATTTTGTTACTGTTATTGATTGTTGGAGTCATAACGGACCGTTGGACTTAACAGGTCCAACCGCCAGACCGAACCAGTTTGGTAATTGCTCGGTCCAGTTCGAACATGCACCACTAGGTCAATAAAAAGGATGACCCTCTACCCATTTAGAGCATCCAACTTTTGACTTTCTTCCCTCCTCCGTTTTTGCTCTGTTTTCCTATTCCTAGCATATTGTTGCATTTTTTACAAAGAGTCCAAAATAGTTTCAATTTGTCGAACCTCAAGATTGTTATTCTGTTTCTAAAGGTTGAAGAGCATTGCATCATAGGAGACATACAGCGTTAAACTCAAAGCATCATAGTAAGGGTATTTTTGTATTAAGGAGATTATGTCAAACACAAGGCTCGATCAATTTCTATTGTAACTTTCTATAGTTTTAGTTTTATATTCTGTCATTTTTTTTTCTTTCTTGTTTTCTGCTTCTGGTATACTTCTGGTTGTTAGTTTCCAACAATTTTTGTAACTGTTTTTATTTATGTTATTTATTTGTAGTTAAAGGATAGTTTTGGAAACTAAATAATTGAGTTGGCTTCAATTTTAGATTCACGGCAATTTGGGTGTTTCCTTTTAATAGCAATATAGATAAATGTGATTTATTCTGATACTTAATAACATCAGATCAATTTTATTTTTTTGCATAAATAATCTACGCACTAAGTTTTACAAAAACTTATTTTAAACCATCAAAGTCAAAGTCAAACTCAAAATGGACCTCTCAGGCCAACAGCAAAGTGTCGCTGTCTTGACCACGAGCAAAGAAGTCCAATCCTTTTAGATTCGATTCGCTTGGTCTTTTATGTCAATATGCTTTTGGAATATACTAATGCTATTGTATTTTGGTTGCAGGCATAACGATCCCAGTGGCATAAAAAAAAAAAAAAGACAGCACAAGAGAAGGCTCATGGTTTTTGTGTTACTTTGATGACCAAATGAAAATGATGTTACCTTTTTGATGCGTGAATCTTACTGTTAGACATTGTTTGAATGATAATATGAAGAAGAATAAGAACGTAATTGTTAAGAATTAAATATCTAATAATTTAATACTTAGCATAATTATATTTAAATGTTTGAATTAATTCAAGAATCTTTATTTTTTTGATTAGAAATTTATTGGAGTTTAGCATTTACTTTTCTTAGTAATCCTAAATTCTAGATTACCATGGAAAAATGTGTAAATCATATTCCTTAGTTTGGAAATGTGATTAGATAATTAATTAGGAATCACCTTTTTTTTTTTAATTCTCAACCATTTTAAATGCAAGAATTATAAAAATTCAAAATATTCTTATTTATGATTCTCCCCATCCAAGTATAGCCTTAGTGAACTCGCATCTTAATCATTGAAAAAACATGATGATCTATGAAAAAAAAAAAAGTGAACAACTTTGTATTTTAACTTTTACCTAAGAAATCAAAATAGAATTGTTACATATGAGGCCTAAATATTAAGGCAATTCTAATACCAATTAATTAAAGACAAAGTCATCAATTCAAAACAAAACAAAATCCTTCTTGCCAAAAGACGGACATAGTTTTTAAACTTTTATGCCAACTCATTTCGTCTTAAATTTTTGGATAAAATATCAAAGGGGAAAACATTTTGATGAGCCAAACAAAGTTTATTGTCAGAGGATCAAATTTTCGCCCATGGGTTTGCATGTGATGATACTAAGTTACAGCACTTAGTCACAGCCAATTTTAATGTAAAATGCACACACACAATAGAAGTGTATAAAGACATACGAATTTACAAGACAATGTTTCAAGCTTTGATCATATACTCACGCCACTTTATCCGTATCAAGTGTATCCAGGTTATGCTTATTTAGTAATAAAATCCCAATCTATTCATCTCAAATTTATGAACACATTGCAAAAGTCAAACAAATAGGAGTCGGTTATTAAACTTTCAGTATCAAAGAGCCATCCATCACAAGTACAAGTATGGATACAAATGTGGGTTACAAATACGGGATATGGTTATAGTGATATGATAAAATTAAAAAAAAAGAATATGGGTATGACTATGATACATTTGTAAAAAAAAGTTAATTTTTATAGTTTGTTGTATTGTATGACTTATAAAATTAAATCAAAAGCAATAGTTAATTCAATTTGTTTTTATTTTTAAACATTCAATAACTATCTAAATCAAGAATAACTGAATAAGTAATAAATAAAAAAGAATTCTCATTAAGCATAGAAAATAGTATCTAAATAGTAGTACATTCTAATGGGACTAGAATCCCAGAAAATAGTGATAGTGCATACGAATCGAATCAGTAACAGTATAGAAAACAGAACAACAAAACACAAAATTGATCTGCACTATTTCATCCGGACGGCGTTCGAACGAACGAAACCTTGGTTTTCAAAAACTAGAAAATTGAAACCCGGTACACCCAACAAGGCAGAATATATATAGATTATACCTGCTAGATCGCTATAATTTGATCTCGTTTCAGCACTTGAACAACAATCCTTCAAAATCAGCGTACGAACCGGTGATCTTGTCTCCAATTTAAATCTTTTGTTGTATTCGCGAATACCAAAACACAAATAAAGTGTGGGCTGTGCTCCAAACCCTAGCTATGGTTGTCATGTTATTCTCTGAATTTTCATAAGAGTGTAAAAATCCTAATAATTAATCAATTAGTTTCTAGGGTTGTAATGGTGTATGTATAGGCTACGATAGGGACCTGAAGAGTAAATAAGATTCAGGTTTGTAATGTAATTAGGAAAACAAATTCAACCCAGAATTAATTTTTTTAAAATATAACTTATAATTCATACCACTAAAGAATCGTAATTGCACTCCCTGTCATATTCTTAAAAACTAACTTTCAAGCTTTTATTATTAAATACTTATTTATCTCTCAACGTTTACAGATAATCATTGATTAAATTAAATTACTGATAATTATATTTAACCGATCTCTTTTAAAAAATTTTAAAACTTTTCGCTTAATTTCTTTGATTTGTTGGATTATAAAATTCATATGTAAAGTTTGACATAATCAAAACTTATAAACTTATTTAAGGGGGTATCATCAATCCCTATTAGGGACTTGGATTCCGTCAATAATTAATATTCACCATATACGTAATGCTATTATCCAACTCACCAGACTTGTTGACTCGTAAAAGATATCATTGTTTAATAAATCAAAATAAAGAATATTAAATATACATGTTTAATAATTATTCGAAATTAAGAGTACAAGTACTTATAATAACTATGTGATGCGAATTATTTTATATAGTCAGTATATATATAATTATCCTAACTTAATTCTGTTCAATACTTACAAATTGTACTAACATAATTAGTCGTAACTACTAAAATATTGTGTTATAACTCTACCGATAGTGTGTTCAATTCTATTTAAGACTGTGAACCAAAACTTATATTTTACAAAAATTGATAATTTGATTTTCTGTATGTAAATCGAACTCTATATATAAGATTGACTATTATGTAGAATAAAAAACACACATGCGTAATATTAAACAAATAATATAGCATAAATATTGTTCATACAAATTCTCATTAAAATAAAAAATTAAATTTTATTAATAAATAAACTCAATACCAAAAATCAAAGCATAGTTAGCTTTATATGACATTTAACCTTTGGGGATAAGCAAATTACTAGGCTTTTAAAATAATTAGAAATGCCAAATAAAGCCTCACATTTCCCAAGGTGGCCAGCACCCTATTTGATTTTCTTTTGTTTATATATATATAAGTTAATTACATTATCTGATTTTCTTATGTTTTGTATAATGGAGGCTAAAAGTTTCCATGGGCTCTTTTCTTGGGATTTGGGCCTCACCTTTATTTCTTGTTTTGGGTTTAGGAAAATTTGGACTAAGTTTAGAAAAGAGCTATCACCAAATTTTGGCTTAACCCAATTCATCCTTGTGCTCAACAAGGCTTTTGGTTAGGTTTGTCCTTTTGGAAAAAGTTTGATTTATGAACTTCATCTTTGAGCTTCAGTCTCAATATAATTTCTTAACTTAGAATTTTTAAACTCGAATTTCTATTTTATTTTCTATTTACTTTACGACCTAAAATGTTCTTTACATAGGGCATTATATGTATAGGCATGCACCACCTTGTTTAAAATAAGTATAAATTAAGTTTAAATAAAAATATGATCCCTTTTTCTCTGGAATATAATAAGATAATTAAAATTTATTGGACATCCTATTATTATATATATAGAAAAATTATTACATGCAAAGAACATACATTTCAAGATGGCGTCGTCAAAAATTAAGTCAATTGGCAACAATTTTAAAAATTTGTCTTATAAGCACTTTTGATGTATATCGTTTTTAATAATTAAAACAAACAACTTTGGACTTTAATTTTTAACCAAAATGGGATAATAAATTCTAATTTTGTTATATAATTATATGTACATAAGATCTTATTTGGGTTTAGCAAAGAAATTTTGATCAAAATATTATTTTGGTGTAAAAATGCCTTAAGTCTCATTTGATGACAAGACAACACAATTTTTTGCTAACTCATTCTCTGTCTTCTTCGGCCAGCCATGGTGGGTCCATGTATTCAAGATTTGGCGATTCATGGGTTAGGTTGGGTTATTCGATTGAATTATGGACCCAAGTGGGCCTTCCAAAAAATTGGACCAAGGGTTTAAGTAAAAGCTCATGATTTTTCTTTGGGTTTTGAATTAAAAGTATGGGCATTAAACATGGATGAGCTAACCTTATGAAGTTCGTGGCTAGTTAGAATTTCATAAAAGTTCATGGAAAAGTTGGCTTAAAGCCCAACGAAAAACAAAGCACGCTAAAGTACACTTGGAAAATTAAACACGTAAGCACATAGTTATTTAATTATTTTATTTTTGTAATTTAAATTATTGAGTCATTACACAATGGTAGATGAATGTTTAAACTCATGCTCTCTCACATGGTCTATAAATAGCTAATGAAAAGCTCTTTTTATGTGTTACATTTACCACTGAACCGATTTGTTTAAGAAGATGCGGCTGAAAGTCATTTTGTAGGCTTCTGCAAATTTAGCTCCATATTTTTATCACCAAATTGAAGTCTTCTGATTGTCCTTTAGATGCCCCAATTATTAGAGGAGCTACTGCCCAATTGTTAAAGTGTAATAATTTTCAAAAAATAAACTAAATAGGAGAAAAAAACAAAGTGAATAAGGCTTTTTTTTTTTAGAAACCAATGGAAATAGCCTTTGGAAGGCTTCCATAATAAACCTACCTTAAGTCTCACTCAATGGAAGAGAGTGGCAACACAGTTGAGAGAACTTTTTGTCTTTTTTGTTGTTTGATCGTACAGTAAACAAAATCCGATTATAGTGAAATTTTAAGCGTATATTTTTGACACTTAGGTTTGGATATTAATTAGCGTCGATGGTTGATAGGTAAGATCTAATGCTTTGTTTGGTTTATTAAATAAATTTTTAAAATTAAAATATAAAATTAAAAAAAAAGAAAGAGAGAAAAATACATTTACTTCTACCGAAGTAAATGCATATACAAAAATGAAATAAAACAGAAAAGAGAGAGAGAGATCAGCGTATTTACTTCAATAGAAGTAAATGCATATATATATATATATATATATATAAAAGAAGTGAGTTCCGTGTTAAGAAAAAAAATAGAGAATTGAGGAATAGGAAAATATTAATAAAAAAAGAAAAAAAATTACTATGTCTTTTATTATATTATTTTTTACATGCTTGATTCAGCGAACAATGGTTGTTGGTGATTACTGGGTTTCTCAATTCATGGTTGTTTTATTATTATTTTTTTACAGATACTTAGGAGTAGACCTGCGCGAAAAAAATTCTTAGGGAGTGTTGAGAGAAAAATTTTAATTTGATTAATTTGGAACTGGGGCTTGTAATAAGTTACAATATGAAAATTTTAAAATATTTAAAATATGTTTGGTATAAAATTTATAACGAAGAATTTTCTTTTTTCTTTTTTCTTTTTGGATACGTTCTCATAAAATTTTATTGTAACACCAGAATTGAGAATTGGTATTTTAGTCTTGTATACTCATAAATAGTAAGTGTGAGGCGTTGCCACGTGATTTTGGGGCATGACAATTTATTGGTATCAGAGTTTAGCTTTTTATTTAAGTAAAACTTTTAAAAACATAGTGGTGAGATGAGTAGACATAGGAATGGACCTAAAGTCTTGTTAGACTTATGTTTAGTAAATATTTTCATAAAAAGGCTTTAAAACATATTATTTCAAAAGTTTATTGACTCTTTTGATAAAATGCTTTTGTACCATTTTATGGAAAGAAACTTTTTGTTATAAATATGGTGCTTAATTTTGACATTTTTGAAACTACCACTCTAATATTCACATATATGTTTTCATACTGTTTTGGGTTTTACTTTGACTATCGCTTCCTAATTATTTTTAAGAGCATCTATTTTATCGATTAATTACACTCCTTATTTAAATAGATGTAATTTAGAAAGACTTCTTTTTTAGTCATCTTTATGTCTGACACTCTTTTAGTATCTTTTGATTTGCAATTATAATTTTTTATTTTTACTAGAGGTGCCACCAATTTTGATAAGTTTAGTACAAACATCCGAGCATAATATAAAATTTTATTGGCCATCAATTTCGTTAACTTGCTTTGGTCACACAAATCTCGACAAATAGCATTTTCCTAGTGAATATTTATTGATAAATTATTATCAATAACACATATTAACACATTAAATCATGGTTGAAATATTTTCTCTCAAAGAAAAACGCTTTGAATTATTGTTCAACTCTTTGTACATGTTCGAGGATTAAAAATAGTGATCTAATCGTAGGCCATCGTCCATTCTAGTAGCCTTCGAGCTATTGTCCGAAAATTCTTAATCTTTAAAATCAAAACAATGTTAGTTAAGTTTATATATTTAAGAGAACCCACCATTATTCAAGAATTCCATGCACACCCTTCACATTGAAACCAAACAAGCTCTATTGACTAGGTCTAGAAATATTTGAAGTTGTTTTATATCTCAGATCTGTTTGGAAAACCAAATTATTTTTTCACCTATATGATCTTGAAGCAATATCATTCTATCTTATTAATCGTTAATCTTAAAATATCAATAATTTTCTTTTTCACATTCAATCTTCTTTTTTGATTACACCAATCCATTATCTATGAATTCTTGAGCCATGTGGTTGACATTATTTTTGTGTTCATCTCTAGTATATATATAAAAAAATATCATCTCTATAATTAAATCACACAATATTTGTAACGACCTGGTTCGGACCCTAATTATAACAACTTGGTTGATAATGACCCGTGTAAAGACTCATACCAAACCATAGTATTAGCGATGATTAGCCAACAAAATCTTAAATCACTAAAAGATCAAAAGCCCTAACTAAACCCAAAACCGTAAAGTTCGATCTAGAAACCCTATAAAGGTCCAAAACTTAAGCAACAAAATCTTAACATCTGGAGAATCTCCCAACATTCTAAATTAAGTAATTATAATGAAATAATGAATTAAAAATAAAAAATTCTCATAATTAGGATAAAATGACCATTTTGCAGCTAATACAGTAAAAAGTCTTAAAAAACTTAAATCTTGACACATAGACACAGTAAATTAGATATTTAAAGGAAACAAATTATTATTAAAATTCATACACAATAAAATAAGTCAAAAAGCCATATTTTGTTAAACTAGCTTAATTTGGCTTAAAAAACTACATCTATTTAATCAATTGTTATGAAAATTATAATAATTCATGAGAATACTAAAATTATCATAAATATACTAAAATAATAAATTTTAGTAGGCAAAGACACCAAAAATATACATTAAATTAACTTTTAAAGCATTTTTTGCACAAAATGACACGAAAACCAAGATAAAATCCCAAGATTGATGTAAGATCAGATTTTTGTCTTCCAAACTGAGCCTAGCTGAAATCCCTTCAGCCAAATCTGAAATATATCTCTCAAAACTTGCACCAAGTTTTGTTACCCATGTGGAGAAAAGGAAAAGAACTTAAAAAGTGATCATTGTGTTCCATAAGTTTTTTCCTATATAAACTAAGTCAAACATGTTAGCCCAAGGGTTTTTTAATTTGATTTTGATGATTTTCATAATTCATTTTCTAAGAATAAATATTTTTAAATGGATAATATTTTATATT